>WUQG02433532.1:0-14120 GCA_011317285.2 Androctonus mauritanicus | reverse complement strand
GCTCATCAGTTCCAATCAGTGAATATCTATTTTCTTAATGTCACTGTCCAATCATTTGCTGATTACTAATAGTCCTATTTCAATCCCTATTGTAGGTTATACATCTGTGGAAGAATCAGCAGAATTGTAGATGTGTGGATTGAAAGGCTGAACCTGGATCTGGAATCATCAAATTTTTCAAGAAAAGGACTGGGATTTGATCCCAATCTTCTAGAAAGTCAAAGCATTTCCATGCATTCAATGTAGGCAATTTTTGACTCCTGTTAGCAGATCTAATCATAGATGATGTGAGTGATCAGCAATTTATTTCAAATTATCTTGTTGTTTACTAAACTCTGAGTAAAAGCAATAATCGGAAGAAACAAAATGTATCTGATAGCCAATACTTATTGTTCTTTAGCAATTTCATAAAGTGTTCAATGCAAGAAAACAATAGCCACTACAATTATTCACTAAAACATAAATCAAAAAACCAATCAAATATTGTAATATGCTATTAAATGTTTCATCATGAACACAACAAGGAAAACATAATATAAAAATCACATAAATTCAAATTTTAAAAATTCATTTCCCTAACTAACTGAAAAATTGACATTGCTTATATTGTTATTGAGTAAAGAGTTAACTTACCATCTGAAGTATTTGAATTCAATTTATAGATCATACATTCAAATTTCTTCTGTAGGGATTTGAGTCTAAGCCGATAAACTCTATCAGACACTTTGACTAGCTCCATCATAGAGTTGATAAGATTAATTGAATGAAAATGCATCAGCTTTCAACAAAGAGGACTCAGAATTGAATCTAGATTCCACTCTGTTGAAAACTTTGTGAAGATTCCTGGAATAAAAAAAGGATAAGATGATATTTGCACCCTTTAAATTTTTCTATATTAACAAGGGCACATTATTCAACTTTTGAAACATTTGTTCATTAAAATTTCTTGTAAAGTTGAAGTGAATGAACATTAATTGAATTTTGATACAAATTATATTTGCTTGTAACATTTCGGTCTTGTAAATGGAGTTGACCTGTATATTTACTCAATCATTTTTGTGATTTCAGTTGTGTTTGCTGCACTGCTTATTGCTACACATGTCATATTACACAGAAAAGTCAAGAAATCTTAAAAATTAAGTTTTCAAAAGATCTGATTCTTGGGTGATCTGGATTTTTGGATTTTCAATGTATATTTTAATTAAGATAAAGATTTTATTCTAAAATTTTATTTATTATATTATATTTTAAATTGTATTGTTTTTATTTTAAAAATATTTTTAATAATATGTGTATTGCATAAATATTCCAATATTCTTGTGAGGGAGTGAGCAAGCACTCAAAGAAAGAATACATTCATATACCACTGATCAGATAATGCCATACATCCCCATCTCCTCATTTTAAATAAGTTTCCTCCACAGTCATTCTCTTCATACAAGTACATCTTTTCTTCATATTTTCAAATCCATAAGCCTCTGATACTCATTCATCCACCTATTCTCTTCACTTCTGTTTTGTATTGTCACCCATACTTAACATACATAGATCAAGCTGTAGTATCTTAACAATTTATTATAGTTAATTTTAACTATATTAAATTTTATATTAATTTTGGCTAGCATTTGGCTAGATTTTGTTAAAGAACAAACAACAAGAGTTGTCTATTATTGAGAATATCTTTATTGATTAGTGTACCAAGATACAAATAAAAAGGTTATTTTGAGTTCATTTGATTCTATATTTAATGAATAATCTTAATAATTTCAATGATCTCAAAGAATTCATCCAATCATGAACATAATAGTTGGCATCGAGACAAAGAACCCAGATGAAGGATTATTTCTTCTTTTGTTGTTACCATTCCTTTCATTCAACATGGCAGATAAATTTCAGATCATAAGGCAATATTAGTTACACACAAAAATCAATGGAGCAATAACAATTGGTGATGAAAAAGCAACAACAATTAATTAAAGCTATATTTACTGGTAATCTAAATATCAATATAATAATTGCCATTTAACTGCAAATGTGCCTACATTTCCAGCATTTGATAAAGAAAAAGATCTTTGGGAATGTTCCTTTGCTGTTTAAATCAATATTTTGAATCACATCAAGTCATGGATGATGATAAAAAATGCACATATTTCCTATATGGATTGGAGTGGAAACATATGAATTGCTGAGATCTTTGTGGTCAATTATTTTGCTATGCAAATTAATGGGCTACAAAGACCTCAGCAAAGAAAATATTCAGATTTAATCAATGTCCTTACAATCCATTTTAAGGCAAAGATCCATGAATTGGCTGCCAGATGCCAATACCAGGATCTAACTTTAAGTTTGTGCCAACCATAGATACTTTTTAATACTGTTGTACTATTACCAATTAGCATTGCTCCTTTGACTGGAAAAATTTAAACAAATTTTTAACTACAAAAATGAAATTGGAGCAAACCTATTCTGAATGGATATGATTTAAGGGGTATAGCCTATGATGCTTATCCAGTTGTGAAAGAGAAGCTGTGAATGGTCATATTCTGATAGTTTAATACATATGATTATACTCCATATTCCATGTGATTAAGTCCATAATTCAGTGATACAATATGTTACTTCTTTATTGGAAAATGTGCTAAAATTGTTGAAACATACGAAGCAACTCAGTTCATGATACAAACAATAAAAGAAGATACAGTTGACATTTCTTAATTCACCAGTAAATATAAAAATAGACTCTGAGGTGGACATTTGGTTGGACAAAAGCCAACAGATAATACAAAAATTCACAAATCCAAAATATGGAGTCTCTTCTCTGAAGCAATTGCAAATTCAGAAAATCAGTATGCCAAAGATGCAATAAGCTAGGTCACTTAGCATCTGTCTGCTTATCAAAGATAAGCAGGAACAGAAGTAAAGAAAATTACTTAAATTTAAATTTGCAAAGATATTACAGAAGCCCAATTACTCAACATCATACAGATGAAAAATTCAAAATACTAACTCAATTCAAGTAGCATTGATAGAATCTCTATGTTCAGTAATCATGGGCCATAAGGAATCAAAAATATTTGTTCAACTGCAGATAAATAGCCAACCCAAGGAATTTCAAGTGGAGACTGGCCTCACATTTTCATTAATTGGACTTAATAGTTAGGGAAAACTTGGATCTTCCAGCTTGTATACCCACTAATCAAGAATTGAAAGGTTATGAAGGTATACAATTTCAGTAAAAGAAAAACTTACAATTGAAGTGAAATATATTGACACTGTGAAACAATTACCTATATTGGTCATTAATTTGACAAAGGGCAACAACCTGTTAGGCATGAATTGGTTTAATGCTTTGAATTTCTCAATTACTGATAGTGTAGTTCAAGTTAATGCCAAGGATATTCCAGTGCCACAAGAGTCAGTTAAGACAATTTGTAACAAACACAAAGAATTATTCATTTCTGGTCAAGACAAATGTAATTTATTCAAAATCAATTTACATTTAAAAACAGGAGAAACTCCTAAATTTTTTAAACCATGACATATCTTATTTGTATAAATGGATAAAGCCAAAGAAGAAATCAACTGCTCAACAAATTTTGGCATATGGAAGCCAGTTAATTGGAGCAATCCATTGGCTAGTTAAAACTAGTTATAGTACCTAAATCAAATGGTTTGCTTTGTACAAGGATGAGTCAAAAAGTAACTTTAATTATTTTTTTATTAGCAAAATACAAAAATATACAAATGAAAAACTTGTCATCATTTTTTCAATATAGTTCCCTTCTCGTTCAATACATGTGTGCCAATGCTTTCATCAGTGTTTTGATTCCATAAGAAAAAATTCTTTTGGGTGACTGCACAGTCACGTATGCACCACTGTTTTCATTCTCATCATCCATAGAAAATTTCTTGCCTCCAAGATCCTCCTTAAGTGGTCCAAAGATATGGTAACCACATGGCATGAGATCAGGTGAGTAAGGAGGATGTGGGAAACACTGAAACTTGAGATTTGCAATCTTTTTGACAGTCATACATGATATGTGGTCGCACATTATAATGCAGCAACAGTGCCAGAACTGAGTAAACCATGTCTCTTGGACTTTATTGTAGGTTTCAAATGGATTTGAAGATGGTCACAGTACAATTCACTATTCATAGTCAATCCTCTGAGCAGAATTGGACCTTTATAGTCCCAGAAAAGTGTGAGCATCACCTTGTTGGTCAATGGAGTTGTGCAAAATTTTTTGGTTTTGATGATATAAAATGGCACCATTCTTTACTCAATCATTTAATTTTCTGGTTGAAAATAATGAATCCATGATTCATCACCAATAACTACATGTTGTAAAAAGCCATCTCCCTTAGTTTCATACTGTTGCAACATCAATATGAAAAGTTTTGATTTTAGAGGTTAGCTGCCTTGGAACCCATCTAGCAGAGACTTTATTGTACTTCAACACCTTGCTGATGATTTAATGAGCTGAACTATGACTAATTGATACTATTTCAGCTACTTTGTTGATTGTCACCTGTCTGTCGTCACACAGTAATTCATTCCACTGCAGCAACAATGTCAGGCATAGTCATCATTTGTGACTGACCAGAGTGAGCTGCAATGCCATTTTTAAATTTTCTGTACCAGTCATAGACTTGTTGCAGTGACAAACAACTTTTGCCATATTGCTTCTGTATTCTGTTGTTTATGTCAATTGGTTTTTCACCTTCACTGCTTAAAAATCAAATTACTGTATGCCACTCTTCTTTGGAACATGTCTCTAAGGGCATTACTATGTTTGTTTTGTTTGGCTGATGTCACAATGCACATGATGACTAGCAGACTTGCATGGCAAATTTCTGTTTATTTGAACACACACTACTACAGTGCCATAGCAAATCATATCATGATTTAGAATTTTTATATTAATATTGTTACTTTTTGACTCACCTTATATATGTAGTGATTTTAAAGTTATCATTAGCCCACAGCTTGGGTGGATCAATATTCAATTCAAAGGGTAGAAGAATTATTCCATCAAGAATAGACGACAATGTTTTTCAAAAATTGACTAATCTGATGCTTACCTACAACTTGAACTTGATGAAGACCCAAAAAATTGGTTATAGTTAACACAGCAAGGATTATTTGAATATCAGCAATTATCATTTGTTACTTGAATTGAAAATTTATTGAGCAACTTATTGTTGGCATATCTGGATATGTCAATTATTTGGATGATATTATTGTCATTAGTACAAATCAAAAAGAACATTTTAAGAACCTTGATCAAATATTTATGCAATTGTAAAAAAAGGTTTCAAATGCAATAAAGAAAAAAAATTTTTTTTCAAAGTGAAATTGAATATTTGGAATATATTATTACTACAGATGGTATTCAAATACAAATATTGAGGCTGAAAATTACCATATCCCAGAAACTTTCAGGAACTGCAATCATTTTTGGGAAAGATAAATTAAAAATTTGTTAAAGGATTCTCCTAAATTGCTGCACATTGAACATTTTATAAAAAAAAGAATGCAGAATGTAAATGAACTAATGAACAAGAAAATGCATTCTATGAGATAAAGAGAAAAATAATCGATGAAACAAAATTAACTCATTTTAATTCAAATTATCCATTGATATTGGCAACAGATGCTTTGTCATGTGGTATAGGAGCAGTATTTTCACATAAATGTCTGGATGGTTCTGAAAAGCCAATAGCATATGCTTCAAAGATCTTAAATAACTATCAAAGGAAATACAGCCAAATTGAAAAAAGAAGCACTGCCAATTTTTTATGGTATGAAGCAATTTCACAGTATTTGTATGACACTAAATTTTAGTTGATTATTGATCATAAGCCACTAAGTTTAATTTTTCATCCTGATAAGTAATTGCCAATTATGACACGGCAACAACAACAATGGGCCATTATACTTATGAGTTACAATTATGGAATAAAATACAGACCTATAGAACAATCCAGTAATGCAAATGTCATGTTGCAATTTCCAGCTGGACCAGATAAAGATTTTGATCAACTAGAAGAATCTTGCTGTAATATAGATAATGAAGAGAGCATATTAACCTTCCCCATTAATTATAAGAACATTCAACAGACCATTCACAAGGATAAAAACTAAGCAAGATTCTCCATTATGTCAAAAATGGCTGGCCAAATCAGCTGCCCAAAATTGAAGAAACATTAGAGCTATATATCAGTCAAAAATTAACCATTATTATTAATCAAGGTTTTTTATTATTATTGTAAACTGATTATATAAGAATGATAATTACCAAAACCATATATTAAAATTATTGCATAATATTCATTTGGGAATAGTACAAATGAAACAAATGGAAAGATAATACTGTTGATGGCCACAAACTGATAAACATATTGAAAATATAATTTCCAAATGTAAATTGTGTCAAATGATAAGACCAGATTTAGTTAAAAACTTTCACAGCTGGCCAGAAGTTAAAGAACCATGGAATAGAATTCATATAGATTATGCTCGACTATTTATGAATTCTATATGGCTCATGTGTTGATGTGTACTCCATATTTTCATATATAGTTTGAATGAATTTCACAACAACTCAGGCAACCATTGAAGCCTTGACAAAAATTATTATTATTATTATTATTATTATTATTATTATTATTATTAAAGATCTGCCCAACACAATTATTTCAGACAATGATACACAGTTTATCTCAGCTGAAATCAGCGAATTCTTCAAAAGAATTCAATGAATTCAACTTATTGGTAGCACCATTTCATTCAGCTTCAAATGATATAGCTGAAAGATTTGTCAGAACTTTTAAAGAAGTGATAAAAAAAGCTAACTGGTGAGGAATGAATCAGCAAGAAGCATTACAAAAATTTCTTATGACATATTGAGCAACACCAATTCCAAATTGTGAGATATCACTAGCAGAATTTCTACATGGCAGTCAGACAAGAATTTTGTTATCACTAGTCTTGCCACCTAAATTGATTTAAAAATTTTTTTTAAAATCAATAACATTCATGTTAAAAACTTTTTTAAAAGAGCCAAAATGGCTTATTCATAAAATAGTAAACATATTAGCAAAATGATGTACATTATTAAGCAGTATTTTAAAACAAGATAATCATCAAAGAAATAATGAAATTGATTTCACATTAATTCAACTTCCACCAAAAGATACATTCTCAGATCATCATCATCAAACCCTGTCCAGATTAATGGAGAACCCCAAGAAAGAACTTGTTAGGGATGATTCAACTCAAGACTAGCAATTAAGAATTCTAGTTCTACCAAGATCATAGAGAGTTAGAAAGCTAGTTATGAAATTTTCTGTATAATTACAGATTTACTGGGGAATTTAAATATTAGTATCTTAATAATTTATGTTATAGTTAATTTTATGAGGGTTGGGCATATCTCCGATATGCCACTTTCAGTCCGACCCCGTTGTTTGCTATTGGACAATATTCGATCAGTATTAATCTCAAAGATGATAAAACCCATCATTGCACCATCACAAGCATACACATAGGAAGCTCTACACATAACCACCAGAAAGGAGAACCAAGCTTATGGCAGACCTGTTTTCCTGCTTGTCCAAATTTTGCTAGTGGTGCTGCGATCTCTACCTTACTTACGGACCAGTCGCTCTTGCACACTTTCACTTCTGGACTCGACGAGTTGACATGCACCTTCGACCTTGAGGATTTGGCCACCTGCCAAAGTGGTGACCCGAACGTGATTTCCTTCTCACTTTGTAATCGCATTTCATCAGCTTCTGATTTCATGCCGGATCTCCTATTTCATGTGTCCCGCACGACAAATATCATAGAAAAACATCCTTTGATCGTTAGTTCCACCATGTTTTGATTGAGTTACACTGGTTTTTCTTCCGATTCTCCGACCACATGGGACTACAACTATCATCATCAGCCATCTACCAACCTGTTGCTTAGCTCCGTAGTGTCATCATCCACAGGTTTTTGAACATTTATTATCTATTTTCGTCTCACCACTCCTTATGGCGCACTCCAAGGAAAATGCTAGAGTCGCTTTCCGGGCTCCTCCATTTTGGAAGGCTAATGTAGAACTTTGGTTCCTTCAGCTCAAATCGCACTTCGCCACAGCTGGCATTACTGCCAACATGACCAAATTTCATTGTGTGGTTGCTGCTGTTGATACTAAAGTACTTACCTACATGAGCGATATCATTCGTAACCCTCCAGCAGAAAACAGGTCCACCATAAGCTTAACTACAGACAACCACTGGCATAGTACTGAAACGGATAGGGAGTTGGTGACAGCAAATGAGTTAAATGCCTTTTTTAAGTGAACTCTGAATGAGAGATCATCTTTTCACAGGCAATCCAACCTCAGTGGGCATATTTAACATGCCATAAAGGAGGATTAGAACCTTGTCAAGAGGAGATTGACAATTCTTGAGAAATTAATCAATCAAATATTAGATGGGCTGTGAATAACTTTAAGCCCTTAAAAGTTGCTAGGCCAGATGGGATTTTGCTGGTGTTTTTACAAGATATTGATTTTTTGCTCTTGCTTCTTTTCCATGTTTTCAGAGTCTCTGGCTTTTGGTCAAAGAGACCTTAAAAATATGTTAAAGAGCATATCCTGAATATTCCATGGTCCTGAAGCCAGATAAGGATTTCTTTCATATCTAAGTCTGAACTTTTATACTGAGACTAGCCATAACTTTTATACTGAGGCTGAGTCATAGCTTTTGTACTGAGGCTAAGTCCTATTGTCCAATTAGCTTAACATTGTTTTTATTAAAAAAGATGGAAAGGCTGGTGGATAGGTTTGTCAGAGATGAAACTTAAATCTTTACTATATTGCAGTCAATTTACTTATCAGTTGGACAAAAATGACTGAAAATGCTTTTCATGAAATTGTGCCACTCATTGAGAGAGCAGGTGGATACAATGAAATTGCTTTGGGGGCATTCTTTGATATCCAAATGGCTTTTGATTCTATTTCTTTTTAGAAAATTATGCACAAGCAGACATGGAATCTGTTTAATAGTTGTTCATTGAATTAACAACTCCATGCTGAGTCATAATATTCTCTCTAGTATGCTTTATGAAGAAGTTAAATTATTCCAAACAAGGGTTATCTGCAGGAGGTACTCTCTATCCTACTGTACTGACCTGTGTAAATTATCCTTTACATTCAAAATGAGAAAGATTTCTTCACTGTTGGATATGCCAATGACAGTCAGCATTGCTTACCTTAATCCAGGACTATGGACCTCCAGTGAAAGAGATAGAGCTGAAAAGTTTTGCAGGATTGTATCTGAAATGCTTCAGACATCTCTCAATACAATGTCTAAATGGTATAATAAGTTTGGATTTACTGTTAATCCAACAAAGATTGTAATTATATCTTTTACACAAAGAAACAGTTGATGAAACTTTTACTAAAGAGTGATGTTTCAGAAAGGTTTACAATTCTCTGTTGAAGTCAGATACTTTGCTGTTTTTTCCCTTCTCCTCTCGCTTCTATATTATCTCTTCACATCCATGAGAGTATTAAGAGGAAGTATCTTGGTATTATGATACATAAGAGTTTGAGTTGGAAACCACTTACAGATTTTATTATGAAGGCCTATAAATATTAAAGGCATTATAAATAAAACTTGATGACTAAAACTGAGATTACTGTATTGAATATATGCTATTATCATTTGGTTTTTGGTTTGGCAAAGAGTTCTGTTTAAGACCTGCAGTATTAAACTTGAGAAAATTCTAAGGATGATCTGTCTGAACATCACAGGAGCTATGAGGACAATTCCTACTGCTGCTCTTGAAATCTTGGACATTCCTTCTTTGTATTTTTATGTTGACTCTAGTTCTTGAATGGGTTATTAGAGGCTCCATTATTATGGGAGAAAAAATTTCTTGATCTACAGAGTGGAGAATTTGTTTTTTGAATGAGACAAGTCATATAATCACATTCTTGAGATGTTTAAGTATTCCACATTCATTACTTTTTCCCACCATGAAGGCATGAAGAAATGGATTTGGGTGCAGTATCAAGAATGGATTAGTCTGTACAGATAGTTGCATAATCTCTATTGGGGTAGGAGCAGGGATTTATTAAAAGAGAAAGAGAATATCTTGTTCTTATTCCCTTGATCAGTTTACCATTGTCTTTCAGGTGGAAATTTGTTATTTCTGTTTGATAAAATCAATCTTGATAGAAGACATGTTAATAAACATATTCACATTCTCTCAGATAGTTAAAGTGCATTAAAAGCATCTGATAGCTACCACTTTACTTCAAAGCTAGTGTGGGAAGGTCATCTCATTATGGAACTGGCTACCAGGAATAAGGTTCAATTTGTTTGGATGCCAAGCATAAAGGGATTGAGGACAATGAAATTGCAGATGAATTGGTCAAGGAAAAAGCTTCTTGTTCTTATATTGGACCTAAAATTTTTGCTTCCTTTGGGTATCAGATCTGATGAATTTAAGTTAGTTGGCAACTCAGCATTTCTCTTGATGGAGGTCTATCCACGTCTGAACTAAGGTAAGCAAAAACTCTTATTTTAGGTCCCTCATTACAAGAATCTAAACGATTACTTGTACTGAACAAAAATCAAATAAGGATTGCTATAGAGCTTCTTACAAGATATTGTCATCTTAGAGACATCTCCATTTAATTGGAATTGTTGATAGTCCCTATTGTAGATGATATCAAAAAGAAGATAAAACTCCTTTTCACATACTGTGTGAATGTGTAGTTCTTTCAGAGCTAAGACATGATTTTCTGGGGTTGCATTTTCTTGCACTAGAAGAACTTTTTTTATGATCCCATTGAAAAAGATATATCTTTTGTAGGATGGGATTTCATATAGGAAAAATCTGTTAGGGATATATAATAGATTACCAGATGGTCATCTAAGACTGTGTAAAGCTCTCCCTTTCCTACTATTACTACTTGATTGTCCTGATGATCTAACTGATTAAGGCATTTAGATGTAATCTCAAACTTTCATTCATCTTTAGGTCTGATCAAGTTTTGGGAAAATTAACCAAATTATAGTTAATATATTATAACTAATATTTATTTGTTCTATCTATAACATATTATTATAGATAAATCTAAACCATTAAATTAAATGCATGGTTTCGTGAGTTCGTTTCTTTCTCATTAAAGTTATGGTATTTAATGAAAAATTATTCCAGTTTATTAAGATAGATATATAAATATTTTAAGTTTCTTATTGATATTTATTTTACAGTGATTGTTCAAGGATTTTCTATTTTTGCATCTCTGTTTTCTCTTTCATGGGCCTTGGCCTATTATCATCGTGCTCTACGAATATCTTTGCCTGAAAAACAAAATATTTCATGGAAAGGAACAATTATTCAGACACTATGGCAGTTTTTTGTAATTTCAGCTCGAGTTCTCAGTCTTGGTCTATTGGCAACTTTATCTCCTATAATTCTTGGACTTGGCTGTTTTCTTCACTGGATGATGATGACCACATGGATTATCACAATGAAAACTACATTCTGTGATACCAGGTATAAAAGAAATGCTATACAGATAGTCCTTCACTTATGAAAGGATTCAGTTCGAACCCTATCATCATAAATCAAAACTTCCCAAAATTTATCGATTGCACATTATAACTATTTATTATTACATTCCACTTTATTGTAATAAACTTGATAAAGACAAAAATATAAGAACCAAATATAAAAAAACTTTTTTGTATATTAGACCATTGGTCATAGACTTGAACCCTTTACAATTGCATTGATCAATCACAGAATTTATCAATGACATTTCCATCATAAATATGAGTATTTTAAGTTGAGGACTACCTGTATATTCAAATTTTAATATTGTTTAATATATACTATTTTATTATGCAAAAGGAATCCTCTAAGAACTCAATATGAAATAATTTATTATATATTTATAGAGTACAAGGACTCTCTCTGATATTTTAATAGGAATATTTAAATATTATATACACTTATCCCTTTTTTACAAGGAAGATCAGTTCTTCAGAATACTGTATGACAATAATTATTTTGTAGAGAGCACTATTCGACAGTTACACTTTAACAACACTTTTTTTTTTTTAAAAAGTGTTGTTAAAGTGTAACTGCCGAATAGTGCTCTCTACGAAGTAATTATTGTTATAACAACGTTAGGCAATAGTAATAAGAGGACTTTTATGGATACTGTATGAATTGAAATCATAGCTTTTTGCATGTAAAATCATGTAAGTCAAGAAAAACCAAAATTTAATTATTTATTTAATTAAATTCATTTATTTTAATGTAAAATAAAAATAAAATACAACTGAACAACTAATTAAATATGAAGATTTAAAAATTTTTGATTAGAAAAAAGCATAACAATATATACCTTTCTATTGCTAAAGATTTACTGTACTAATTAATATGAATGCTTTTTGTGTACAAAAAAAAAGGGGAATTCCCTTTTTTAGGTTTAATACCAGTGTTAACCATGGATCCATGGTGTTAACAAATGAACGGTACTAAAATATGATTGCACAAATATATCTGCAGCATAAATTTTTGTTTTTAACTGTTTTTATTTTTGAAAAATCCTTTATTTTGGAAACCATGTAAAAGGGAAATCATGTAAAAAAAGTACCATGTAAATTGGGGATAGGTGTATTATAAATAATTTTGAAAAATAAATCTTAAAAGTTGAAAAATAAATGTTAAAATATTAAATATTAAAATAAACAATAAAATTATGAATAAATTATTATTACAATAATTAGTTTCAGGAATTGAACTGATTATAAATTATCAATTCAATCATATAATTTAAATACAGCTTGCTTTTCCAAAGACTATAACTTCAATTCTCAAGTTGACCAGATTAACTTGTTGCTAATATTGCAAAAGTATTGATCGCAGCTATCATAAGTATGGATTTTTATTGTAAATAATCACTGTAAGTACAGATTCATTATAAGGTAGGGATTCCCTGCATTTGTAATTTTTCAATTTTTGAGGTTCATCTTTATCTTGTTTAATTTTTTACAGTGTGTCCCTGACTTAAATTAATTCTACATACAAATCCATACTTATATAACAAATCACTGATTTACAAGAAAAATCTACTAGTCAAAGTGGATAAAGCTGTAAGAGAGATTAGAGAAAATGTGTGAAAATAATTACGGTACTATGCATTGTATTTTCATACATTTTTTCTTAATCATTTTATCATATATGCAATGCTTTATATGTACTGATGTGAAATTGACCTCCCATTTTTGAATTAAAAAAATTTTTTTCTTTTGAACTCATTTGTACCTCATTGGTAATGTCTGCACTTTTAATATTTTCATTTGCACCCTCAGTTCCAGAGCCAAAAACAAAATTTAGGGACTAACTTCATACTAGCTTATGCTTTGAAGTTTTTTCTTTTGCAATAGTTTGCACATCTTTAGCACCTTTTGTGTTTAAAATATTTTTGTTTCCACCCCCACTGTTTAGTCCCAAAGCCAAAACTAAAATTGAGACCCACCCCTTAGTTTAGAATTTTCAAATTTTTTCTTTTGCAGTAGTAGTTTGCAAATCAGTAGCATCTTTTCAGTTTTAATAATTTTATTTTCATCTCCATCATTTAGGTTCTAGAATCAAAACATTAGGTCTAACTTTATATTAACTCCCTTTCTATGATTTCATTAATTATAAGTCTATTCATAATATATATCTATATCTCAATAAAGTATTGTACTTAATACCAGTCAAGTTATTATAAGTAAAAACTTCTATTTATAAATATTTTTATGTATTGTAAAATATTAATTAACATTTATTAAACATATTAATATAATTAAAAGTGAAAATACGTACAATAAGAATTATGAAACTTCATTATTAATCTTTAAATATTCTCCAATAATCTAAATTTTGTTTTCTTTTATATTGTTTCAAATTGAAAAGAAGCAAGAAAACAAGTCATTTCACAACTCAGTTTTTAAGATAAATTATAAATATTGCTCAAAAATCATATATAATAAAGGAATAAGCGTGTGGTGTCCATGTTTCTGCGCATATGCGAACTCACTCCCGGGACCGTAAG
>WUQG02433521.1:0-14120 GCA_011317285.2 Androctonus mauritanicus | reverse complement strand
TTTTTCAAACCCTTCAAATACCAACTCTCACATAACTAAATATAATATAACATGGACTTACACCCCTTTCAAAGAAAACGGCTCATATGTGGCCATGGCGTACTATGCCCTGCAAATATAAAAACTTTAATTTGTATATTTTTCATTTATATGTCTATTGTTAAAATTTTGATCTATGTTCTATAATATGTTATTTAAACCGTTATCAATTATTTCTTGTATCATACTTTGTTTTTATGTGATGCTTTTTCATAATTTCTCATGTAAGCATCTTATTAATATGAATTTATTAGTAAATTCTCGAATGTTTATTCAAAACATTCTAATATATGAAAATAGAAAGTGAATGTTTGCAAATGAAATACAATAAATAATGAAATTCAATTATCTCACAGACATCATATTTGATATGAAGTTAATTAACCTGATGGAATGGTATGAGCAATAAAATCTACAAATAAATTATTAAAGATATAAAACAGATACTATTGCTTCATATTCTATTGAAGATTTCTTATTTAATATATTTATATATTTAATTATTAGAACTGTAAGTTTTTCGTCATTTACGACTGACTAAATAAAAATACTGCTTTTGTTAATTAATGTAATTGAATATTAATGTTGTTTTTACTTTATTTGAACATTTTTGTGATGAATGCAGTGCCAGCAATTGAAAATATACCTAATCATAAATGTTATTGATTTTAAATAATTTATCATTTTATTTATTTTATTATTTGAATATTTATTTTAATGTTTTAAATGTTTTTGTATTGCTTATTATCATTTATCTGATTTTATAATATAGCAATATCCAATCAAGTAATGAAAGAATAAATCTGATTATAAAATAGCTTATTAGCCCAAAATAAAGAGGAATTTAAATTAAAAGTTTTAAAGTTTAAAGTGTTTTATTTAAGTATTTTGGTAAATAGTTGTGGAATGAAGAACAAGACCCTATACAGATATTTAGCCAGTAGGAGGGAAAGGATAGAGTGGAAGAGTTTGGAGGGAAGAAAGAGGATGAAAATGAGTAAAATGAACAAACTTGTAGAGGGTTATTTGATCCATTCATTCCTTAAAGATAGACTTGATGACTGCTTTGTAGAGTGATCGCTTACCACCTTAAAGAACCAAGTTCAATTCCAGATTCACACTTCCAAGTTTTCAGGAGAGATCAAGACATGGCCTATTGAATCCTCCATTGATTTCACCACGGTTGTTAGCCAGCCTTGAGGGTTCTGAAATGTTCGTACCAATAGCATCCATGTATGATTCGGCGGCAGAATGAAATTAATCTAATCTGATCAATCCTGAAAGTTTCATCTTGACCAGCTGGTCTTTTGCTAAATAATTATTGTTTCTGCATAAACAGTAACTGTTTCGGTCGTCTTTTTTCTCAATTTCAACTTGACTTTAAAGTCTATCCAATTAGTTGAATACAACGTTCAAATCCAGGATATTTCTATCACGTTCGTTCTCGTTTACAGTGTTGTCTCGGACCAAATAACTTAATAACCTTCTATTTTAAAAACCGTCTTTATTCTGTATGGTAGTCAGGCTAACACTATCATTTATTACTAAAGTAACAGTGCTAGCGATAGAAACTAAGTGACAACCTAGATTAAATTCACACACGGTACAGGCCAAATGCCAGCTGAATTCGGTTAAGCAACCTAGTCTCTTAATACTAACTTACATTAACCTAATCCTAACTATTTGATTTTTATTTTATTTATTTATTTATTTCTGTAGACAAATAAATGTACAAAAGAAAATAGAATCAATAATGCACATTATTTGCACTAAATTTGTGTATTCTCTTTCATAACAAAAAAAAAAAATTTGATTAAAAGCATTCCGATTTCGAATACTGTACTATAATTATAAAATTTAAAGCTGCACCAACATTAAAGCTGCTGGAAGATTTAGCAATCAATATCTATTGATGCTATAGTAGTTTACCACCACTCGATATGTGTATAAAGTCAGGCGATCTCAGATTTTTAATTAGAACATTGTAGACGAATGGATTATTTGGAATTAAACCATTAATGAATTTTGCTTAAACTGATGTCATGTTGAATTATCATATCATATAACTGGAAATAAAATTGAAGATTTTTGTAAATCTCTTCCGGATTGTTGTTTCTTGGATAATTCAGTTTTGAAGAAAAAAGTCGGATTATTCTACTGTTCTTAAATTTAAATTGTATATCAAATATTTTAAAGCTGCTGTATGAATAAGTAGTGAATATAAAATATTTAAAAAATTTCCATTTAATCAGAATGCTGAAATGATTTGTTTTTATGAAGTTTCAATTTTTCCAAATGAATCCATGGACTCTATTTTTCTAATAATTTCCTAAATATATTTGTTAGAAATTAGTTTGAGAATCTAGAAAAATTTCAAGATCTCGATGAGTTTTTTTAGATTCGATATTTGAATATTGTTGTGTCTGAATAGATTTTAAAGGAAAATTCACGAAAATAGTTTTATATATAAATTTTTATTCAGCTAAATTTTAATGAGACAGTATCAATTTCATTAATTAATAACAATCTATCCTGACAACTAAAGAATCCTATGCTAAATTGTATGTTTTTCCATATTAATAAGAAAAATTATTTTAAAGAGAAATCAATATAGTAATATGAAGAATAATTACATTGACAATTAAAAGTAAACTAATAAAAACAAATCTTACACTAATCATTCCCTGAAAACTATCTAACTTTCAGGGAAAGACTCTTAAATCTTATAAGTAGCTTAAATCTCTAAATAGCTGAGCCTTCTACGTATACGGTTCTTTATCTAAAACAGAGTAGAAGCCTTATTCTATTCCAATACGTAGCGTCCCAGGCCCCTATCATTTGCAAGAAATAACTCAGGGCGAGCCACCTACTTTACCGGCCAAAACGGAAACCAAATGACCTCTATTGGGGTCCAGAATTGTCATCTCTACTAGTCTCAGGAAATATCATATTGGTCTAGTAAAATATATCCATCGTGCCCCATAACAGTGAGATATTACGTCTTACGGGCCATCATTATCCTTATGTCACAGTGTGAAGAAAGAATCCCCAATTCGCATGATGAAACGATAAGCTCCATAACAGATTCCACTCAAAACAAAACATCCACTTCATCAGTCGGAAACTATACATCCATAGTGCAATGGGACTGCCTGATGGAGGCCGAATGAATAACCCATACTGGAGGAAGCACAAAAAAATGGAACAGAAAATATACGAATAAGAAGAAAGATCGAGTTTTTGAAAAATGGACAGAACAGAATGGAAAAGGTGGCAGTTACAATATCATATACTAGATGGACTTCGTGATCTAGTGCTGAGCAATTAAAACAGCGCTGATAGTTAGCTAGTACAACCAGTACGGCCGTGATAGTTGAGAAAATACCATTTAATATTTCCGTACCGGTTGTTAAATGGTATATTAATAATTATGCAAGCAGTAAAAATTAATTAATATAAACTCATAAAACAATACTCACAACTAAACTACATTGTCATGATTTGTATACAGACTATTAACAGGATTGTATATTCTTTATCGGAATTATCAAGTTATTAACTTCTAATCAAATAATCACTGCTATTTCTAATTAGTTGTTTTAACTTTAGTTTTATTGTTAATCCGTTTTAATTCTTTTGTAAAATAATAAACATGATTACAAAAATTTACTCCTACTGATTAGTAGGAGTTAATTTTTGTGTAATGGTCTGATATTTACAATTTCGAGAATACAGGATGCATATATTACAGTACCAGTTGCTAAATATTTTGAATATCAACACTAATCTTCTGATTATGTTTTGAATGTGTCCAGTTATGCATCTCTGCATGACTGGACACATTCAAAACAGTTATACATCTTTGCATAACTGGACACATTAAAATCAATAAATACAAATCGGATATCATTTTTTAAGTGCTTGTTTCTGTTTCAAATTCGGATACTCTAAATTTCTACATTACGAATAGACATGACTTACTATTATGAAGATTTTGTATAGAGACGAATAATTTTTGCTGCTTCACGAACAGACTCATTTTAATAAATAGTCTCAGGATACAGTTTTATAATTTTTTTGTAATTTCATGTATAATTATTAGATTAATCTTTCGTTTTTAAAAATAAAAATTTATTGGCTAGGATACCCGCAGTGGAAGCGTGCTATGCTTCCATCTTAGGGAATCCGAATTCAATTCCCGAGTCCTATACTCCCATTTTTTTCGGAAAGAGTCCGGGTCCGGTTTGTTGATACCCCTGCTATATGTTTGACAGCTGACTTCATCAAGGTAGCTCCATCGGTTAGTACTCACAGAGTGGAGCTTAGTATTCATAGAGTAGAATGCGACGTAAAACCATAAAATAAAAATTTGTTCATATTTAATTCAATGATATTTTTTGGTAAATAGTTTGTGAAACACTGAGAATGACATATTCGTCTATTTCACTGCAAATAAAGAAAAATTAAAAAAAAAAAAAAACTCAATACAAATAAATTTTGACATTGAGAAACTGGAAAGACTCTATTATCTTTTCTGTGATAATATAAGTGATGAAAAAAGTTAAAATAGAATTAGAACAGATAAATGCTTAGTATTTTCAGAGTTCTAATAAATATAAAATTTGTTATTTCATAAATATTAGTTTGGTCAGATTTGCTGCATTGAAACGCTTTGACTTTCCATCCTAATGGACTCGAATTAGATTCTTGAAACCTATCCCTTGAAATCCATACCATGATGTTGGAGCCTGACCCATCGATCCCGTCATTCACAATTCTGGTGGAAGGGGTTTTTTGACCTCATTACATAGTACTCTAACTGAGTGGAAAGTGGCTGCATAAAAAATAAGTATTATATTAATTTGTAAAATTAAAAAAAATTTGAAAGTTTCTTCTTTTACTACGAAAGATGGTTTTATAAGACTTCTGGAGTAATGACAAACAAATAATTATTGCAGTAAAAGCATTCGAAATTCAAAATGTGTGTAAATTTGTTTTCTTTCATGCTGATTTTTTAAAATATCATTACAAACTTTGAAATAAATTATAATGAACTGTAACTTTTGCTTCATTATTGTTCAGTTTAAATATATTCCACATGTATTAATTAATCATTATTCCACAAAACCATAATCAATATAATGTCTATCCGAACTTTCAAATTAATTTATTAAAATAATTTATAATAAATTAAATTGATAACTGAAAAATAGCAGATAAAACAATAATTCTGGTATTTTGGAATAACAATTAAATTGCTCAAAATATAAAATATGGGCAATTTTTTATTATTATTATTATAAATGATCGATTATTACAGAATATAATATAACCTTATATGAAAATGTGTATACATATAAAAGAATTCCTTAAAAATCTTATGGCCTATAAATATATGAAGCGGTATAGTAAGAAACGATAATTTTCAATGTATATATTCTTTCATCTATCTATCTTTACAAATATTAAGTAGCCGTTCATACTAGAGACCACAGTAAACTAGCCATAATCATTATGAAGTCGGCCAGAGAGAGAGAGAGAGAGAGAGAGAGGATGGAGATCAACAGGATCTCCATCCTCTCTCTCTCTGGCGAATCTTTCTAAATACGAATCTTTCTAAAAAAAATTCTTGAAGAAACTTGGGACTCAGGACACAAATGAAAAACCAGAGCAGTTTCATGCAACAAAAAAGTTCACGAAAAGAAATAATTTCAATAATCTTTCGATATATAATTATTGTAATTGCTTCAATATTATTTTTATTGCAAATCTCGAATTTGTCATTATTTCAATAATTAATTAATTAATTTTAATAATTGTAGACTTTTGATATATTATATAGTTTGGAATATTTATTTTTTACTTTTTAAAATAACTGAATTAAATATTAAAAAAAAAAAAATGTTTGGTTGGTTTGATAATTAATGGCACAACGAACTCTTAGATTTCGCTGTTTCAAAGGAATTTGAGAACGAATTCCTTTGATTTCTCTTCCTGTAGTCATCGATCCTTGTTCTTCACTACACAGAGCGATCGAAAATTAGCATTCCACAGGCCACTGCAATATAAATTGCAATTAAAAATTTAACATATTCGAGATTGACTCAGTTCAGTTCAAATATTAAGTTGATCGATCGGTTATAAATCAATTAACTATTAAGAAAATCTTAACTAACTGAACAATTTATATTGCTAAAAATTATGTTAATAATTAATACCTTTTTAAGCAGTAGCGTAACATGTAACTAAATTATCATTAAACAGTTCGATGTTAATATAATTTACGCGAATATTCTTTTTAGTAAAACTATAATTAAAGTTTTCTGATAAATAATTCATTTTATAAAATTTATTACTTTCTCGTTTCTCATTTATTATTAAACATCTATTTTTTTTTCAATATTTAATTTTCTTAATCTTCTAAATTTATATAAAAATAATAATAATAATTTATGTTAATCTTAAGTCGATAGTTAATAAAATCAATGAGAACGTATGTACTGTTAACAAAGTAAATGAACAGTAATTGACTTAAATGACATTATTCGTGTGTCATAATTTCTACGATATTATTACTGAATTGTATTATATAATAATAAATTTATTGATGTCAGCTAGTTTAGAGATATCGTGACAGTTACATGGAAGTCAGAAAGCGTTTGATATAATTTGGATATATATATATATTTTTTTATTCGATTATTTATTTAAATATATAAATTATTACAAAAAAATTTTTCAAAAAAATATTTCTAAGCAATACAAGAAATTTTCGGATAACACTCTTTAAAAAATAAATAAATAAAATCGAATTTTTAGAAGGGAATGCCAGAGGGAAAATCCAAAACTGTCAAAAATGTAAAATAGTGATTTAAACTTGTGATGTTTCAAATCTTTTCAGTCACTCTCTACAGGATAACAGCTTTCTATCTTTTCGATACTGCCAGAGATCATCACTGTTGCTGTATATTAGTTTACAGTATATATAGATTTATACTAACCATATTTAAATAATTTTGGTTAATCGAATTTATTCATTACACAAGAGATTAAATTTTTATATTAAAAATATTGACATAATCGATATTTTTATTGATTATTGGGAATCCTTTAAATAACACCAGCTCTCCTTACTGGTTAGCAATTTTCGGTTGCTTCAACTGCTAACTTTCACGGTTCCAGGAATTAACTTTCATCTCTTTTTAATTAATTTTATTAAAGAAAAAAAAATCTTTTAATATTTGCATAAATAAATTTTTTGATATTAAATTTTAAATTTAGAAAAATATTCAAAAGAAGATATTAAATACGCATGCCAGATTTTCTTATTAAAAAAAAATAATAATAATAATAATTTACATATTCTGCAAATATTTTTTAAATTGAAATTTTATTTATAATAAACAAGGCATTTTAATAAATATTTATTTTTAATTGCAATATGAAAATAAACATTTCGGAATTATGATCTTTTTTTTTTTTTTTTTTTAAATAAGTAAAATAAAACGAATGACGAAAATTCTGTATTTTTAAATATCGGACACAAAAAATAATTTTTTGAGAAGTATAAAATAAAATTCGAAGTTATTTTCATTAAAATAATGAATATTAAGTTTATAAATTATATTAAAAAATTGATACATTTGAGAGGAAATATTCGTATCAATACCAAAATGATTTTAGATAATTTTAAAACAATCATTTTTATTCAAATTTTCGATATTTTAAACCAGTGGTCTTCAAACTTTGTCACTTTAAGGAACCTTTATGAGTATAAAATTATTTCGCGAAACCCAGAATCATAAACAATAGAATATTCACAATCTAGGTAGTACATATAAAGAAAAACGTTTTAATATTCTTTTATTATATTATAATAAAAGTTTAAAAAAAGTATTACAAAATAAAGTTATTTTCATCATTTCGATGAATATTCTATGCATGTTTATGGAACCCTTTAGGACATTTTGTGGAATAACATTGGTTTACAATATCAAAAATTTTTAACTATGTGAAGAATTTCGATAAATTTTATACGAGAGTTATAAATATATCTATATATTTTAAATTTAGGAAAATTTAGAAAAAATTAAATTTCAAAATTTTAATATTAATTTATTGAATAAAAATTCCTACAGGATTAAAAATAAAAAGGATCTATAATTATTATTATTATTTTTTTTTTATATTTAAAATTTGTCATTCACGAATTTTAAGAAAGAGAGAGATTCTAAATTAAAAATATGTTAAATGAGATAAATTCGTTAGATATGTAAGTTATGTGTATATAAATATTTCTTAAGTGAAATTTATTCTAATTTAGATAATTTTCTTTTTTTCTTTTAGCAAACTATTCTTTGTTAATTTTAATATGTGATAGATTCGTTTATAATTTTGTTAAAAATCGCTAGGATTCAATTTTAATAATGGTTTCAAGAAGATTTATGATAAACGTATTATCGTTATTATCCAGTTTATATTTTTATTTTATTCTTAACTTATTAAATGTGGCATCACAGAGAAGACAAATTGCTATAGCTTAGTTGGTAAAGAGGAAAAAAGAAAAAAGGAAAGAAAGGAATATAGTGCTCCCCATGCAGTTCGCCTAGTAAATATCATATCCTGAAGGATATCTTATCTTTACTATAGGATTTATTTCTCTTTCTTTTCTCCGTTCCGACCACAATCGAACATTTCTGGTTTAAAAGTAGACAATTTTTATCTATATTTCTTTCATTATTTTTATTTAAAAATGATAAAAAAAAAAAAATAAAGAATAATGAATATTAAACTTTTTATCATCTATGAAAAAAGATGGTATTTCGTTAAATTAATTTTATTTAGTGAAAAAAGCAATTGCAAATCATCGAATTAATAAAAGAAATGTTGTTTAACTACTTCAACCAATACTTCATCATCCTCATCCTCGTATATTTTTAAGGTATTTTCCCAAATTAATGTAATGGAAAAGAGAAGCTTCATCTATCATTTTTCAATACTTGCTGAAGAATTTTTTATTATTATTATTTTTTTTTTCGGTTGAATCAGAAATGGGAATTTTATTGCTTACATTTATCTATATTTTATGCATAAGTAGACTAAGTTATAGCCTATATATGTGTGTGTGTTGGTTTTCTGAGTTATTAATGGGGCTTAAGAATTAAACCATGTGAGAAGAAATACTGAATTCTGTGCATCATAATTTAGCGAATTTATAGTTTGAGTTGAATTTAATAATGTTTTTTTTTACTTTATAGAAAAATCTCAATTTTTTTATAGATTAGTTTAGCTTAAAATTATAATGTTTTTGTTGTTTGATTTAATATTTGATGATTCTATAGAAGCCATTTTTTGTAAAATTATATTTTGTATGGTAAGATTAACTGTGAGTTACATTCATAAGAACTATTGAGCGCATTGTAACTCTGATAACATATAGATTTAAGGCATAAATATATGTTTTAGATGAAAGAATTTACAGATATTTTATATAAACCATAGACACTTAAGCGATTAACTCTTAGTTTTACTCCATTTAGTGGTAGTAGTAAGCACTATATAGGATTAAAAAAAATCGAAGAAACTCTCTATAAATCTCATCCGAAAGTTAAAAAGTAATCGAACTAGATACAAATCATTCTAAAACTATAAATTGTTATCCGACTATACACGCAAGAAAAATGTATATTGTAAACAATCAATCACGAGCAACCAAAGCAGACTTTCTCAAAACAAAAATAGAAAAAAAGAACTCATCACAACATATTAAAATTTATAAAAATAAAAATCGAAAAAAGTCAAGTCGGAATAAACTAAACTTTCTTTATTTTTTATTTTTTCTTTTGTTTTCCTCCTCCTCCCATCTGAATTGTTTGATTCAGTTTTAAAACCTATAAATCAATGACAACTCGAAATAAATTATATAATTTTTACAACTTGTTTTCGTCTCTTCGACAGACAAATCAAGTGCTGCTAACTCCAATTCGAGAACACTAAATATCGAAATTCTTACTAATTGACACAGAGACATCGACGACACTAATGTAATAAAGCTTTTCGTCAGTTCAACGTTTCTGGGGAGGGTGTAGAGAAAAGGGGGGTCGAGGACGTGTCTGATATGGAGTTTTTAACAGCGTTACACAGCGTGAAAAATTACCTGACAAACAGACGCCATCCTTAACTCAATTCTTGCTTTTGTCAGTTAAAGAGAAAAGCAGTGTTACTTTTAAGATAGCCAACCATTTAAGACTTCAGACGAGTAATGGCCGTGTTACTAAATGACAACTCACACTAAACTGGAGTAATAGGAAAAAAACGGATTAGTAGAACATTATAGAATTTACTTCAACTTGATTGGAACAAGTTTGGGTGACAAGAAGCGGAGTTTTGTGGTACATTATATAAAAGTATTGCATTACAAAAACACTTCCATTAACAGGTTTGTCTCACTCTATTCTTATAAAGTCTCTTCTAACGTTCACTTCTTTAGATTATCACATCAGACGGTTTTTAATTTAACAGTGTGTATCGTTAAAAAAAAATTATAAACAGCATTCTTATATATAAAGAAAAGAAATGTCAATTTTGGCAAAATTACAATTTATTACTTAATTATTTTAAAGTTTCTAATCAATAAAAACCATATTGGAATAACTGCAAAACTAAACGAGTAATTTGTGCTAAAAATATTTTGCTAGGAAAGTTGTAACGGCGATAATCGTGTAATATTTACAAATTACAAGGACAGATTGAGAACATTTATTGGACGAAAATCGTCCACGTCACCAAACAATATACTGGTTGCCAGGGAGACGTCGAAAGTTATGACGTAATATTGTCTGGTAGCACTTCTATCAGAAGTCTGGAATGACTATTCTGCTGTGTCAAGAGGTCAATGAGGCATAGCTGCTACTTCTTACGCTCAATTAGAAGAGACAGTTCGACCTTCGCTGCACAACTCGCTGGTTAATGTTTCTCTTTCTAATTGCCCTGTTTGTTGTTTCCATTTTTGTTCCTTTCTAGCTTAAAATTTTCTCCTCCTAGACTAGACTGCAAACTGTTGTAAAATCGTTTCAAAATTATTATTCTCTCTCTCTACCTTTTTATTTATTATTATTATTATTATCGAGTCTCGTAACTTTAAAAAATATTTTTTATTTTTGTGCTCTTTCCTAAAAATTTCGTTTCTACTCGAAACTAAACTCAGCTAAAAAAGAAAAAATAAGAAAAAAAAATTGCGAAATCTGTAATGGCAAAAATGCATAAATCAAAAATTAATTTCTAATTAAAGTTAGTTGCATATTAATCAAGTCGCAAAAATCATATTAACTGTCAATATTATTTAAATTAAGTCAAAATAAAGTTTATTTTTCTTTCTTTCTTTCTCGTAATTTAAAGTTTTTACGAGATTTTTCCTAAAACAAAATATATTAATAATTGAACGTGTTTAAATTCCGGTCGTTCTCGTTACTCTTAATTGCGTTTCGACTTTACACAGTGCGGTAGTAATGAAAGCAATTAAAACCACTTCACTCGCAAAATTGGTCGTTCAAGAACTATTTGGCTTTTTTAACCGCTTCAATAACAAAGTAATCTATGCACGCAGACGTTCCACTAATTGTATAATTAACCAAGAACGACATTTTGCCTTCATTTCCATAGGAAGACTTTTTGCGATTTTTCAAGAAGTGTTTGCGAGAAGTGGCCAGGATCCCAAATGGATTAAGCATTATACTAAGTCATGCAAGAGGCGAAAACACAATTATAAGTCGTGTGCCGTTGGATAGACCAAGCATTGATTGCATTTAATGGTGTGGGGAGAAAGAGAACTATAGAGACCTTCTACTGAGCGCTCCATCAAGCAGACCGGTTCTTTATGTGCATTAATTACTATGCAGATTCGGGCAGCAGCTGATCCTTCTTCCATACGCCATTTTTCGCCAATGTTAGTTGACGAAAATCCAGAATAAAAAATTTCCCCAAGGTTTCTTTTCCTTTCTAAGTGAATATTCAAGCCATTTTTTTAACATAAATATAAATACTAATAGGTTATTGATGCGATTTTTTGTAGATTATCTCGCCTCTCTTCTATTTTTGATAGCTCCCTGAGGTCTATTCATTTAAATTTATTTTTAAACCATTTTTCTTCTGAATTTTGATGAAATGTCCGAGGTAAATATGCTTAAAACTTTCTTTTTTTTTTTTTTTCCTCTCCTTTTTCTTAAAAGAAATTCTTTTAAGTCGCGCTTTATAGGCAAAACCATTATTGCGTTAAATTTTTTTTTTGTTTTATAAGGCATTAATTCGCGTAACTTTAGATGATTTTTAAAAAACGTATTTGTTAAATTGTAATGCGTTTTTAAACATTCGAGAATTGGTGCTATGACTGAAAATAACGCGGTGGAAAGCGAGAAAAAGGGAGCAATCGTTGATAAACAAAGATATATTTTTTTAAAGACGGGTTAAGAAAAAAAAGAGATGTTGCAATAGATCTACCTGGATGTGTGCCAATTTTTGTTCGGAGATTTCTACATCATTTGATCAATCTCAGCATCCATTACTCCGTTTGATGCAACCCAGTTAAATGTCAGATGTGACACCCACTTGCCTGGGATGGGTCACTTACAGATGGCTCTCCTTCATCCATCACGGAAAACTGGAAAAGAATGTCCTGTTTTCCGACAATGACAACAATGTTGTAGTCATCATGTAAACATTTGAAGCCATCAGCCCACTCCGTGACGTCACATCTCCAAATTCCGTTTCTATGGAAACTCTTTTCAATGCAAAGTAATGACCAATATGCGATACCAAATGGCTTCAATGAAGAAAACGTGTTTCGTTCCGTTTTAAAGCGAAATGGCGTTTTTGTATCGATGTTACAAAGGCATCATTACGTCCATTTCCTTGTTATACCCTTTTAGCAACAGAAACAGATCAATTGACGATTTGAACGTAAAAAAAAAAAAAACATACCGTTTCTAACACGAACAATCGCTTGTCGATGCTCAACCAGTTAAAAATCGTTTTGAGTATGTCTTTTCTCTCATATCTCAAGAACGGATGCATACATTTTTACTAATATTTATCACATCAGAAACTATGCAGATTAGCGTTAGAAAAATACTAAAAATTATTAAAAAACTGAAAGGAAAAATTCACAATATAAAATGATGGATAGCGTATAATAAAGTGGCAAGCAACGTTCTAAAATTTATAAAAAAAAAAAATTTTCAGCATATCATAACCAGTTTATAGAATGTTAGTTTTAAATGTTGCATATTATAAAAGATATTCAATGTTGAAGAACAGGATTCTGAATGTTTCAATGTTACGTTTGATAAAAATTTACCTCGCGTAATTAAAGTAAAATTTAATTATTTTTAATACAGTTTGACGTATAACGATTCTAACATTTTATGTATAGTTTCGAGTATTTAAACTTGTAAAAGTGGCAGTTGGAGGGGACGAAATTTTTCCCCAACACTTCTAAAGAGTGTCAAATGTATCAGTGGCAGAAATCTGTCGGCGTACAAAGTTGTGGATCCACATATTCGATCCGGATCACATCCATCATTCTAATGTCAGTGTGAACCCTTCTAACACAGCTGTGTTCTGCTGTGATCGACTATCCTTCTATCTAAACTCTTCGTCTAACACTTTCTCAATTTCGAATTCTTTGACTAAACTTCGTTTCCTTTTCGGCTACAGGAAGAGAGAGAGAGAGAGAGAAAAAAAAAGCGCATTTTCTATCTTCGAACGTTAATCGCGCGTTAAAACGCTTAAGAAAATATTCCGTTTTTTTATATATTAATATATTTATTATAGAATTTTAAAAGCGGGAAAATTTATAGGTGGGATAGGCGCGAAAGTATGGTTTCTTATTTGTAAACCTATTACGGAAAATTCTTCCATCTTTTAAACTTCCTAATGCCTACATAAAAACGGTAGTATTTCTGTATACGGTTATTTGTGTGCGAATCAAAGACGCATGCGCCGGAGAGAAAGAGAGAAAACAGCACCGGGATTGGAGAGTAGCATGAGCTATTTCCAGGGAATGGAGATTTGACTCATTTCCATGA
>WUQG02433510.1:0-14120 GCA_011317285.2 Androctonus mauritanicus | reverse complement strand
CAGATTTGGGCACCGCCAGCAGTCCCGGCTCCGTATATGGACCCGCGAATGAGGCCCCAGTGACACGCGTCAACCACTGAATGGTACGAGATGACCCCTTTAGTTGCCTTTTACGACACACAGTGGGCATATTCTAATCCCTTACCCACAGGGGGATTACTTTACTATTAAATACAGCAGCAGAATAAATAGTAAATCTCCGATTAGTCGTGTCAATGAAATGGTGAGTCTCTTCCCATTCACTCTTAACCTATCTCCCCTATTAACCAAGACAACGGTCGAGTTCATTTCGTTTCGCAGTGTCTTCGGATGTTCATGCCTGACGTAATACTCGATGGAGAGTCAGCCACTTCCTCTCCTAGACAGAACCTGACAAACTTTTTGCACGGGACTGTACATACATATATATGCACTATGTAATTGTGAAATAAACAAGTGGGCAAGGCAACAGGATGAGATGCTACATATTTTCAAATCTGTTAAATTATTTTCAATTTTATTATGTAAATTGGGCTATTACTGTATATAATAAAATTATTCATACAAAAGTATGATTTTATATAATTCTAATTTTTCAGTTATTGCAAAATGAAATTTTTTTTATAATAGTACTATATATTAAATATAGAAAGCTTACATTTTTCCAGTGTCAGCTTTGCGACATCCATATACTTCTCCAAAACCACCTCTTCCAATAATTCTGTGTACACTAAAATCATTCATTGTCAACTGTGGGAATACATTTAGTTGAAAAAATAATTGATATTACAATCTTAAAATTACTTTTTGTTGAGAATTTAAATAATCAACCAAATAAAAAATTTATATGAAACCATTGAATTATTATTTAATAAAAAATAAATTTATGGAAATGATAAATAAAATAAATCTTAATATAAAAATTTTCTAAAAGAAATTATGAATAATAATTACATAAATGTAGTGACAAGTAAAATTCAATCTTATATCAGATTACATGATCATTACTATGGAATTTATTTTGTATGAAATAAGCTGTATTTTCTCATTGAAAATCTTATAGCTTTCTTAATATGAAAGCCAAAAATTAAATTTTATCCATTTAGTTTGTATACTTGTCGCCATTAATAAAACACTGTTCTTTAATTTATGAAGCAAAGATATTTACTTAATTGTTTGATTTGAATTCAATGGGTATTATTAATAAATATTAAAGCATTGGAGTATTCATTATTTTATTCATTAAATTTATTAATTAAGTACTTCAATATTATGTGATGAAACACACTATTATGAAGAGTTAAATTTAGGAACAATCTTTATGAATGCTTTTAATAGACAATAAAAAAAAGGAAAATAGCTGTCCTTATGACTGCCTTATTTAACATTGAAGATGAATTCGTGAAAACTGGAATAACTAAATGAAGCAGCAATATAAGGGTTCATTATATTATACCCAATGAAAATGAGTTCCTATCATCATAATTTATTACTTAAACCAACATATTAGGGTTTATTGGATTACTTAAACAACAGTATAGAATTATAGATAATATGATTCAGTAAAAGCATTTTATATTGTAAAATGAATAATAAACAAAAGGAACATTAAATACAGTAAGTTAGTATAGTAATCAATGTCTAATGCCATCTGAAATTTGGCAGCAACAGCAGATAAGTATTGATTGTAAGATCCCTCAACTCGTAATTCAATATATAAAGATGGTTCAGATTGTGACAGATCATCCTCCTTGAAAATTAAATCAAGAATTGAGAGGCAAATTCAAAAATAGTCTATCTAAAATATATTTCTAAGAAAATAATACTATAATACGAATCAGCATTATTTAGGACAATAGTAAATTGAGTATTCTTTATTATAAAAAAAAATATTTGATGATGATAATAATAATAATAAAGACCAGACATCATTCTCATAGACAAACTAAACAAAGTTACCTACATTGTAGACATTTCAATAGCCAACACACACAATATCCAGGATGCATTTACCCAAAAAATTAGCAAATGCACAGATGTCTCAAAAGAAATTAAGCATCTTTAGGGAATGCAAAAGATAGTCACAGTACCCATCATTCTAACCGCAACTGGAGTAATTCCTCACACTCTACACAAAAGCCTCAAAACACTAGATCTATATCCCAAGACATACACAACACTACAAAAGGCATTACTACTAAATACATGCAATATAGTAAGAAAGTTTCTCAGGACTGACACAGACAATTAGTTAACATACAACTAAACATCTCAAGTAGCTATGTCTTGACTCTTCTCTAACATTGCACTTTGCTCCGGAGTTATTCCATGCTCACACTGATAAACAACTAAATAATAATAATAAATCAAACTTTCAAGTAAATATTTCTACTTCTTGCAGTTTAAATATATCTATTGTAATCTTAAATTCATGTTATTTTTTTGATGAAAAAGCTAGAAAATCTGAAAAAATAAGCAGTTATGTTTTCATTAGATCAATTATTATTACTAATGATAATGCATAAAAAATTATTCACTGTCCTTCACAATGCTGATTTATATATTATGTAAATCAGCATTGCATATATATATAATTTATTTATTTATTTAACATACATACGTTCAAATTATAAAGATAACTTGTTTGTAAATCAATTAGTTTGAAATTCTAAAACCATTTTTAAAATTATACCTAGAGATATTAAAATCAGTTCATTTAGTAAATTATGTAATATAAGCCATAACTGGGCAATTAGAAGTATTCTCTATTTCAGAAATTTGAATAAAAATTCCAATTATAAAACAAGATGTTTTATTGAAAAGTCTGTCATAATATGTATTTGTATTTTAGATGGAAATAGTATTCTTGATGCTTTTTATTTTTCTGAAGTTTCACAATAGTACTCTCTTTGCTTTGCTATTTGTTAAATAAAATCTTATTTTTTCATTTGGCACTGACATTATCTAAATACTTATATTAAAAGCGTAACTTTAGGCATAATATCAATGTATGAGTATTCATGCATCATATCTTATTATCTTAAAAAAAAAAAAAAAACTTTCTTTTTCCAAAATAAGACCTACAGCATTTCTTTTAGTTATAAATACTTTATATATGTTAGGTATATATGTGCATGACAATTGCAGTACATGCATTGATAAACAATAAAAAACAGTGCTTTGATATATGGACATTTTCAAGTTATGGCATCAGCCTGAAACCTGGTGACATAATTCTGGGGTATGCCTGCATATGAAATATTCTTCTATAAAGAGCATATATATATGTTTCAGAAAGCTTTATATTAAATTTATATGAATTATTATTCACAAGATGACTATTTTCTAGAAAAATAGAGAAAACCCAACTTTTTATTGAGGGAATTCTTTACTTGAATTCCATAAGTAACAATAATTCCTCATTTTTTATTATTGAATCAAATGCAAGTACTAAACAAACATAAAGAATTAAACATTTCAAATTTAAATGCCACTAAAATTATATTTAAAGTAATTTTGAATAATATCTGAATATATTAATTTTAAATAAAGTGTTTCTTTTTATCGAAATCTTTATCTATATACAAAAAAATTTATTTTGGCAAAATTAAGAATCAAATCATGAATTATTGAATAAATATAAAATAAAATGAAAAATATTATTATCCTGTCTTCTTTTGTATATAAACAACAATAATTCCTTATTTAACAAATATATCCTTTACTTTTGTATAATTTCTTTATACTGCTTTAGCACATTTTATAGTATTTTTAAGAAATAAATACTAACACAATAGCAGTTGTGATAAGAGTTTAATCATCCTAAAAAAAATTTTAATGCCATTTTTTATGCCAATGTAATGACAAGCAATGTAATCTCAAGGTAACAACATTTTTGTAACATTAGAATATTTTTGTAATTTTAGAGCTTCCTGTTTGGCATTCTAAAATCTGTTGCTTTTGTAAGCCTGAAGATGGTAAGCATTCTTACCGAAAATGTTAGCTGATTAAAACTTATCACAACTGCTATTGTGTTAGTATTTATTGCTTAAAAATACTGTATCCTCTATTTCTCAAATTATCATAAATCGAATCATCATAAGTAGAGGAGTACTTGGATCTATAAAGGAATACAAACTAGTAATTTCTGAAAAATACATGCTATTTTTCTCTTCTATCTTTTCAAATAAAACTTTTTATATTTTTATTTTACCTTATGTTCTGATTTGTTTTTCTTTTATAAAATATTATAAACTTACTTGAATATTTAACTCTAAATTTTTCCACTGGCAAAACCTCGTATATTTCTCACTGAAAAACAAAGGGAATTTGAAATATATATTATTATATCTGTCATTCTAGAAAGAATATGCAGATTTACAATTAAAATTCAAAAAATGAAATTATTAAAATTTAACAGTAAATAATTAGCAAATAATCTAATAAATTATTCTTCAGTGAGTTCAATTCAATGAAATTTGAATGCATTTAAATTATTCACATGAACTGATATTACACAAAAATTAATTAAATTAGATTTTAAATAACAAAAACATATGTTAGAAGAAAAAAATTATAACAAAATTTATTGCATTATATAAAAATATGATTAAAAGCATTATTTGCATCACAAATACATATTTTATAACAATTTCTATCAATGTTAGATTAAATGATGCCAAAAATTCAGATAAAGTTTTATAATAGTAATGAAAATTAATCTAAAAGATTGACTTTTTAGCTTTCTTAATAACAAAAAAAATTATAAAAATTAAATATCAAAATTAATTTTGCAAATATTTAATATTTTAAAATAATACTCTTCTAAAAAATAGCAAGTAGATTGAAATATCCATCATTCATATTAGAACATAGGCAAGTATCGGATAGTATTAATTCTTCATAAAAATATATAAATATTGAAATTGATATTTTTCATAATTCCTAGATGTACTGTATGTCTAGCTTCTTAACTAAAGTTAACCTAATAAGAACATAAAATGTATGCTCATAAACTAAATGATGAAATTATCAAAAAAAAGAAAATGGATGGAATATAAGTTGCATTGCACACATTTCCTCATATCTCTGGATTATAGCTTTTCCACTTTGATCAGAAATTTTTTTTTTAATTCATGGAATTGATATATATGTACGAATTTATTTAAATCAAATTTATGAAAGTAAGGGAGTGTATATAATATATTGTACATGAACATGAAAATTTTAAACAAACTTTTTAAACAATAATTATTTAGTGTTTTGTATTATTTTTCTATTTTCATTTTATATTTGTGTTTAGGATTTTAAAACCACTAATTTTAATAAAATTTTCTATAACTATTTAAGATAAAAGAAATACTTAAAAAGAACAGCTGCAAAAGACAATCTTCTAGATTTACTCTATCATTACTACTTGACTAGCATAGTCAGTACTTCAGCATACATCAGCATTATTTCTATTCAGTATAATAGTAAAAAAAAAATTGCATAACAATTTACAAATAATATACGATAATTCTTTGTAAGAAATAACATTAAACTGTCAAAGTAAAAATGAATTTACCTTTCAATAAATTTTCTAAAAACATCTCCTCGCAAATGATTAAAAATTTCTTCTATATATGGCTGAACAAAAATATATATAGATAAAAATAAGTATTTGGTAATTCATAAGTGAAAATAAATATATTTTTTTGAATTTATGAAAATATTTAAAAAACTAACCTGAAATAAATTGACAGGAACTTCATTTCTCATTAAATACTTTTGTACATGACTTACAGCTTCCTTTGAGTAATTCTATCATGCAATAAAACAATATCATATAAAACGTCTGTATGCCTATAAGTAAGATATGTCACAATCTATGAATGCTATTTACAAATAATAAATAAAATCCTTAAACAAGCAATACAGTAAATTAATAAAAAAATTTAATTTTGAAGCATTCTCATGTTATCTTACCTTATTTAATTTACTGTATAATTAAACCTAAATAGGGAGTAACCAGATCAAACTTAAAATTCCAAGATATGTGATAAGAATTCTTTTATTATTATTATTATTATTATTATTTCCACATGATATTAATCTTGTACAAGAAAGAAAAATATTTTCTGTTTGTGAAGTATTGTAATTTAAAGCTTTTTCATAATACTTGGTTGAATTTTATAAGTTACTATATTGATTATATATTAAAAATTGGAAAAACAAGTTTGCTGATTGAAAACATTGATTCTGATGTTGCTATTCTCAATTATTTTGAACTAATAATAATAAATTGTATAGTAGATCAAAAAACACATGAAGTTGACAATAATGTTATTAAAAATATTAAAATGTAATAAAAATGTAAACTCTGCAATGTTCAAATCAACTTCATTAGTAGTACTTTGATAAAATATTAATGAAGTTATTTGCAAATATCTTTGGAGCAAACTAATCACTTAAACAATATTACTGCAATTACATTTATGATTCATATACAGACAATTAAAAAACAGATCACTAAACATATAAAAATTAATTTTCTAAAAAAAAAACTATAAATAATGATTTTTTTTATAAAAAAACTTAAAAACAAAAAATATTGTTACATTTATATAATATAAAATTAAAAAGTTAGTAAAACAGAATAATAAATAATAAAATAAATATACAATAAATGATACAAAATTAATAAATGTTTAATAGAGCAAAATATTTATAAAATTATTGTATATAATACACACACTTTTGGTCTCAAAGCAGAAATCATCATCAAATGGAATGACAAATTGTAATGATATTCATTTAGTAATAAAAATTGAATAAACACAAACAGAGAGGAGGGAATAAAGAAGGGAGGTTTAATAAAAACAAACAACTATTATAGCTAGTAAGAAGCTAAGAAACCAGTTTAATTGAAATGTTAGAGAAAATGGATACTAAACAGAAAGAGGGTAAAATATGTGGATATATGTCTTTTTTCTTTACTTTAACTGTGAGTTATATAGTTACAAAAGGACATTGTTAAATTTATTTATTTTTCTAAATATGGAGTTTTTAATTAAAAAAATTATAATATTTGAGGAAAAAAAAACAAAAGGATATAAGAGATTCATTACAGAAAATAAGTTTTCTAGAATGCAAAAAACTATCATAATCAAACGACCATATTTGCAGTATCAAAATAGATGGAATATTAAATGCACAGATTCATTATATTTCTAAGATTTCTGTATTTAATTCTCAGTAAGTTTAATTATTCCAACATCACAAAGAATATACATTATATAAACATATTAAAACTATATTTCTGATTTTTTTTTATCTTAATTAAAATACATTTATCATTTTTCATTAATTATAACAAAAACTTAAGTAGGAAAATCGTGCATATTAATAAATACACCTACATGCATATGGGATAGTAATTCTCTCATGATAAAATTATCATATATTTCTCTTGCAGCTTGCCTCCGTTCATCTACAGTTTCTAACTTTTCATACCTTTTAATCTATATTAAAATATAATAAAAGTTTATTTAGTTTAGATATTATTTCATTATATCAGAAAATATATAAATAAGTTTCATCTAAATTTGCATATGAATTTTAATATATTATAAATATTTTGATAAAAATTTTTCATCCAATAAATGTTGATAAACTCTCCATATTACGGTTTTTCATTTTCAGAAGAAAAAAATACATTTGTAAATAGTAGTATTTAAGCAGGCAAAATATAATTCTTCATTTACAGAAATGTTTTTGGTGAGACAATAGCCTTCTTTAACTGCTTTGAACAGATATGCTAAGATTTCATGGAATATTTACTACATTTATCACAGTGTCTTTTTACTGAAAACATTTAAGCTAATAAAGAATTATTTATTGCCTATCAAATACTATTTTTATATGACATCATCTCCTCTCCCAAAATACTGACCATTCATGTTTCATATTAATTAGATGTAATAGACATTATATTAAGTGAATTACAATATAAATAATTTATATTTAGCATTAATAACTTTCTACATGAAATTATTATAAATAAATTGCTTTGAATTAGATATGATGATAATTCTTAAAAACTGTAAAAAAATGATCTTATCATAAAACACTACAGTATTTTGGTATTTTAAGGTAATGTATATTTCATTTTGATATGAGCAAGAAATTCTGAAAACATTCAAAACACTTGATCTTATAGTTTCATGGATTAATTAATTAATTTATTTATTTTAGAAAAAATAGATAAAATTTATAAAATCCATATTTTTTAAAATAAACCACAATTTTAATTAAAATGGAATTTTTCAATAATTAATCAAACTCAATGTTGATTTTCATAAAAAGTTTAATTCTTAATATATACTTGGAAATTATTATTATAGATAAAATGATATCATGTCTCCCAAATTACACTAAGAATTATGAAATTCTGCTCAATGGTTTTTAAAAAGTTAAATATCATGTTCTTCTATTTACAAAAATGAATAACTATCATAATTTTAGCATTTTAAAGTAATAAATTTGAATTACTGATATGTTTTCTCTTTGTTTCAATGATTTCTATGGGCCAACACTAAAAATAAATAATCCCATAAACAAAAAATACATAATCCATAATCATATCAAATTTCTTTATAAGCAATTTAATACATTAAAGCTGGTTTTCATCTAATTAATTCAAAAAAAAATTTTTTATATCATTTCTAGAAGCAGAAGAAACCTCTGAGATTAGATGGGTTAAAAATTTACACAGAACTGGAAGGAGAAAAAGCTAACATGCCTCATCCTATTTAAAATGTTGGCATCTTTATTTACATTTTTTTTCCTCTCTCAAAAGAAAATATTTTATTGCAAAAGCATTACTAAAAGTGTATTATATAAATTGTGAATGAAGTATATATTTGCATAAAATTAATGCATATTTTTTGTTTGTTTTATCACACTTTTTAGTAGGAATTTACCATTCATTACAAAAAAAATCCATTTACTTATCAAAATTTTGGAGAATTTCATAAATCAATATTTTTATAAGTAGACTAATACAGAGATTCAATCTTAAGTAAGATTGTTAGGATACAGTTGAGAGAAGAATAATTATTTCATTCAAAAAAATTTAATTAGAATTTAGATATCTTGATAAAAATATATGCTATTGAAAACTAGACAATAAGAATTATTAGTAATTTATAATATATATATTTTATAAATTTTTACTAGAAAGAAGAAAGTTTAACTCTAAGAATTATTGTTACCAGCTGGATCATATATCAAAAAATTTTTATCAGAGGGAAAATAAGTTAGACCTCCATATATCAAAATTGAAGGTGCCTTAAAAAATTTTGATATATAGAAACTTCATTATATAGAAACCTGAATTTTCTCTAGTGTAGTATAGTAGTTAAGTGATATTTTGTCTGTATCGCCTTTTTCTCGGCCCCCTGACGGTGGTGATGTTGGCTCATGGTTTGTAAAATTCCAACTTTAAATGATTTGAAAAAAGTTTTGGAAAAAATAATACAAATGAATTTTTTTAATGTTTAAAAATACAATATATATATATAGTATATTAATGTATTAAAAGTCTACTGCATGTAATAGATAAATAAAAAATAAAATGGACAAAACATGCATTTATTATACAAAATAAATTAGAATAATTTAGAATATTGTATTTAATTATCAGATGTAAAATAATTTTGAATATCCTGCTAGAAATTTGGGATTCCACAAAAACTTTGTGGAATCCTGAATTTCTGCACAACATCTTTTTTCTCACTCCACAGTCCACATCTTTTAGCAATTCCACTTTTTCTGCGACACTCAATGACTTTCTCTTTGACATAGAAAACGTTTTAGTAGAGCTGAACAAAGATTAACAAAAATCTTTCAGTTTGGTTTTGGTTTTAAGCCAATTAACACAAGCAACATACAAAACCGAAACCAAAACAAGCCCTAGAACTTTACACTAACCCCCTCTACAGTACAAATTGACACATCCATTTTGTTTATTTGTTGGCTTTTTCTAGCCAGCCCCAATCTAGACTCCTTATCTTATCCTTTTCCTTTATTTAAATTATTGCCTTTGAAATTAAAAATTTTGATATATAGAAATTTTTTTCAACATATAGAAACAAATTTCAATGGAAATTTCATGAGACTAACAAAAGACTTTGATATACGGAGAATTTCAATATATAGAAGTTTGATATATGGAGGTCCGACTGTATTTATTATATAATTTACAAAATTTAAATTGTAAAACTTTCCTGTTATATATAAAATTTTAAAGAACCTTTATCGACCCTTTAATAATATTAAGTATGTAATTTATAATCACAGTACTCTATACATATACTGTATGTTTTAAATTTATGGCATTGTTATAATCATATTTTTATGGAAATTCTGTATTTAAATGCTTAATTTAAAAATTTTGTAACAATTATTTCTTTTCTAAACTCATTGTTGGTTCTTATTTGAATACATTTTTTATGATGATATAAAAGTTTAAGAATAAAGATTTTCTGTCATTTCTGTAATTTGGTTATTATTTTCAGATAAGTTTTGAATATAGAATGTGGAATGATGTACAGTCAATTCTCGGTATTCGCGGATTCTGTATTTGCGTATTTGATTATTCACAAAAATTTATTTGTAACCATAAAGGTGATTTCCGTGGCACTATTGTGCTTATTCGCAGACTCTCACTGAGCAATGAAAATACTGTTACCAATTTAAACTCTCTCTCTCTCAAAAGGAAGTTGTTTGTTACTAAAAATAGTCTCTTATGTTGTTCTGCCAGAAAAGTCTCATTACCTATTCTTGCTTACCCCACAGATCACAGATAAGCAAAAGCCAAAAGCCTGTTCTTATCATCTGCAGATCTCACAGAAGAAATGACCCTCAGTTTGAATGCAGCCTCAAATTTAGGTAAATCTAGACAATTAACTTCCTGCACATTTACTTCTTACATCGAGATTTTAAAAAATTCTGAGGCAAAAGCAATACAGAGAAAGCTAATGCAGTTTTTCAACTCAGTTCAGGAAGATAATGTGTCGGCTGCCACATCAAACAACTGCCCATCAAAACTAAGATTTTATTTAACTAAATAAAATCTTAGTTTTGATGGGTGTTTTAAAAAATTAAATAAAGATTATTGTAATTATAATGCTTTATATAGTACTGTATACTGCATATATTGTAATTATTCGTAAGTATTGTAATACATATTAAATAAGATGTCATTAAACAGAAAAACATAGATAAAGCAAGGATAAAAATGTTGGGAAGAAAGGTTCTCAGGAACCTCTATATTTCCCATAGGCACAATGGTTCAGTATTTGTGAAGAATTTACTGAATGTAACTATCATGAATAATGAGAATTGACTGTAAATTATAACTTTCATGTCTTATATCTTAAATTTTTGTTATCTTGGCTATTTTATCTTTTTAGTTTTTCAATGTTCTATGTAAGTAATTTCATTCAACTGTATTTCTACATCATAAGCAACTATTTTCTTGGAGTTTGCTGTTTCATATATTTATCATCCAAATCTTTCTGATGCTTCATTGTTCTTTTTTCAATATTTCTTGAAGTGTCTTATATATATGTTTGAGTGTTCAGTGTGTTTTATAAAGCATTGAAACTTGATACATCCTAGCTCATCTCTTAGATGGTGTCCTATCTTTATCATTACATAGTTTATTAAATATGGTATTTCTTCTATTATATATTAATTTGTTCTTAGTAACTATAGGATTCTGAATAAGCTAGATCTGATAGTTCTTAGTAATGCATGAAAATGGTGTGTAAAAAATAAATTATATAGCTCAGTATATGGAATAATTAAGAATTTGCAATACTTAAAATGAGAGGGAGATGAGATTTTGTATAATAGAATTAGCCTATGAAATAATTTAAAATAAGAGGACTTAAGGAAAAATTCTTCTATAATAAAAAATTTTTTGTTTAAATGCTGCTATTTTCAGTTATTTATCTGGGAAGAAAAAAGGAAAAAAAATATAGATATAGTTGATGTATACCTTATATGATTTAATGTATAATTTTAAATGTAGCATTGTTTATAATTTTAGTAATCTCTGAATTTGTAAAATATATTCCTGATAACATACAATGTGGTTTTTGCTGAGTTAATATGTCATTTGTTTGTTATTCAATTACTGGCTATTTATTATTATTTTAAGAAATGACAGTAAATAGCCAGTAATAGCTATCCATGCATTAGAAATATTTTCAATTTTATAGAGAATAAATGAATCAGATATATGTATTTTCAGATTTGTTTTTATAATAATCAGTTTTTGTATAAAAACTTTTTAGTATTAAGGGGATAGAAAAACTGAAAACATTTAGTTTTCTATATAATAAAAAACATTTATGAAGAAAATCTATTTTAAATGCTTTAATAATTTTTGAGATTTGGTTTGGAAAGTTTCAAGAATGTTGGATTATATTATTCCATTTATTGAAACAATTAAGCACAAACATTTTGAAGTTATGGAATAATAGACTATTTGTTTTTAACTTAAAATCAAATTATATATAAATATATATAATTGGTATTTGTATAATAATAATCATATGTATAAGTTTGTCAATTGATTTACAGATCAGAGCTAATGTTGGTACATTTTCAGTTTTAATATATATTTTAATAGTGTTTATTTTGTCATTTATAAAAAAAGAAAAAAAACAAAAAGTATATTTTTTGTATTATGCTTTTGATAAGGCTATGTTGAAATGCTTTCAAAATGAAAAATTTTCTATACCTTTAAATTTAATTGTTAAATATGAATACATAAAAAATATTAATTAAAATATAAGCCTGATAACATACAATGTGGTTTTTGCTGAGTTAATATGTCATTTGTTTGTTATTCAATTATGTTGTACAGACCACCAACAGTGACCTTTTCATATCTGCATTACTAATGACATTTGAGCATTTTTATTTCCACAAGTGTATCTTGTATCATTGATTGAGTTGGCAAAAATTATCTTGTCTGTTATTATGTAGAACATTGGTTGAATGTCCAACTGATTTAGATTAATAAAATATATATATATATTTTTTATTAGCCTAAGATTAAATCTTACTTTAGATAAAAGAGAATAATGAAACTCAGATGATTTTATATTGTTGGAAAAAAATGTCATGTTAAACTTTTTCCAACAAATAATGCTTTAATACTTACAATTTAAAATATCAGAGTATTAGCAAATAATGCAAAAAATTAATTTTATTCAAACAAAACAGTAACCATACTGTCAGTAGTAGTAAATTCATTTATTAATTACATAATAATCATTGAGGTGGTAATAATTAGTTGTCTGGTTTTTCTTCTAGGACAGTAATGAGATTCATTTCAGAGTTAAAATGACTACACAGATGGGCAAACTGAAAAAATCATATAGTGAAAGAGTAGTAAGTATATTATATTTTGACATTATATTTGATTAAATTTAAAATTATAATTAAAATTATTTAATAGGGAGTTCCAGTTACATCACTTCGTTTTCTTTTTGACGGCAGGAGAATAAATGATGATGAAACTCCGAAACAGGTATTAATTCATTTTTAAACTTCTATTAACTAATGTAGTAAAAGACTGATTTAATTGCAAGAATTCTCTTTAGAACAAAAATAATTTTTCAGTTTTATATTTTAGCTGAAATTTGTTATTAGATACTAATTGGTTTTGTTTAGAGCAGTGGTTCTCAAAGTATGCGCCAGGGCGCACTGGTGCACCCTAGGTATTCCAGAGAACTATGTGTCCAAATAAATATAGGTACTCTATTATACCATTTCATTACTAAAATGGAAAACATTTGATTTCTCTCCAACAAAAATAAGCAATGATCTGTAAAAATACTTGTACATATAAATCAATGACTCAGTTTTCATTGAATTAGAGTAGCCAGTTTCGATTTGATTCATCTACAATTCATACTTCGACAATATCGAGTGGATTCTCTCTCAATGCGATGATGCCAGCCATTTTTCCGGGGAAAAGGAGAGAAATGTCACATGATTAGAGATGATTGCTATAGACATCATTTTTTGATGTACACTTTGTTGGTCACGTGATAACATACTTCTCAGAAATTTGTATATGG
>WUQG02433499.1:0-14121 GCA_011317285.2 Androctonus mauritanicus | reverse complement strand
GATTAAGTCGAGTTTTAAGATTGCAATATTATGCAACTGGAAAAATATATATATGTAATTAGAAAATTAGCGCTTGAATTTAGAGATATGGTGGAAGAAATATTGATAGAAGTCAGCGCCGGATCTAGATATTGTGTCACTTGAGGCAGCATTAAAAAATGGCGCCCCTCTCCTCTTCAGTCACGCATATTAATACATAAACATACTTTGGAACGGGAATATAATGGCGCCAGATACATAATCACAGAGAAACATACAAAAAACTTGAGTTGGGAGACAGTAAACCTAAACTGGGATTATATACAACTTTTAATGAAAATAAAGTGGTATCTATGTTAAAAGCAATAATAAATAAAGCATATTTGCGATTATGATATCCTGATGGGTGATATGCCAAAGCGGGGAAACAAATATTTATTTTGTTTAGATAGACTGTTATTCAATCATGTAAATACTAACAATTCAATGCGCATTGGTAAGTATTATCCGTTAGAAAAATACACCATTATGTCTTCACAGATTGAATTCCATAGCACGAAATATTGTGGAGATAAAAATAATTAAACTTGTGTGTGAAATTGCAACTGCATTTTAGCGCCCTCTCATAATTTTCGCCCTAGGCGATTGCCTTACTCTCCTCACCCTAGATCCGGCGCTGAGAGAATAATATGAGATTTGTAGTAAACAAATACAAGTATAGGTGATGATGATTCTGAAAAAAATATACAGTAATGGATACAGAAGAATTAGATAATTTTCTACCAAGATTTTATATTTGTTAATAGAAGAAACTGAAAAAAAAAGAAGAAAATTGAATTTAGTATTTTCATATAGCCGCAAAAATTTATATTAGGGGAAATGTAGCTGTAAAAATTAATTGTGATTTATAGAACATTTATGCCATAAATATGTGGATAATTAATTTTCTGACTGCTATCGTATTTACGAGCACGAAACTCACTTTATATTTTCACTAGCCTTTAAAAGGATATTATTACTCGGAGAAGAGAAAGTTTAAAAACAAAAATATTTTAATCAACAAGATGTTTAAAATTGTGCTCACGGTGTGTTTCAAAAAAATTCGTTCCTCGAAATTCATGGAGATAATTGTCATTTCTTTGATATTAAATTGAATAAAATCGGGAAAATTTATTTATTTTTTTAATCAGAATAAAAAAAAAATAGATGTTTACTGATATTCTACGAAAAATTAAATATTTGGCCCACCTCAAATTATTATCGATTTAATCGAATTGTGATTAATCTTAAATCTTCACTCGATGAATTGTAAGTTCAGTAACACAAAAAATTCCGATAGAAATGCTACAGAATTAATTCTAAACGTTTAATTATGCATATTTTTGTTTCTAATTCGTAAAGTTTCTAGTTTTATTTTGATTATATTTGACAATAATAATCTTCTGTGCCTGTTTCTAACTTTCCAAGTTTCTAATTTTATTTTTGAGGAGTTATGACTGTCGTAGACACGCATAATCGTATACGGTATAATAACCATAAAAGCTGACTCAGATATTATGTAGTCTTTTGTAAGTAAAGATATATATATATATTTTTAAATTATAAAATTTTAATTTTAGCCGAAAGAGTTGTAAGCAATATGCATAATGGTACAAACACGCTGTTCCATGACCACCATAACAAATCGATTAAATAAATTTATGTTTTCTTAAATCGGTTTTAAGTAGATTTTCTGTTTAATTGGCATTTCAGAATGAAAAAAAAAACTAGAGCACTGTAAAGAATTGCCAGCAAGTTGTGAAATGAGCATCGAGGGCAAATCCGGATTCCCCAGAAAAATCGCCAAAATAAGAAATATATAAAAATTCATCATCCGAATTTCCAAATGAAGGAGTGGAAATCCTTCCAGGCAACACGATCGATATTTAAAGAAGCGAGATTTACACGCTAAACTTTTTTTTTCTATTATTTTTTTAACGTAAATGAATCGATATTTTTAATTAATATTAGTCAACAACGTCAAAATTCGCTATTAGCGGGTTTAATTCCGTTTGGCGAAAATTTTTCTCCGGAAAAATTCATAACATCGAGAACGAAATTTAGTAAAAGAGAAAAATCTTATCGTCATTTAGACGATGAATAATTGTCGAATTTTTCAATGTTGCGAGAAAAGAAAAATAAGATGAAAGCTGATGCCTTGAGAAATTAATCTGCCACACTTAATGGAAGTTTAATAAGTCTGCCAATAGACAGATTCATCAAGTCTCTAGATGATTGTTTCCTATTTTTTTTTTTACGTCTTTTACTCGTTTCCAAGTTGATTATCTTTTCTTCGATAAAGAGATGTTTGGTGACAGAGATAAGAGCATTAGAATTTCTGGAGAATCTCCGCCGAGCCATTCGAGAACTGTTGTTGTAGAGAGTCTGGAAAGCAACGATCGACAACCAGTATTGGTATTAATTTTCTACCTCTTTAAATGAAAGCAGATAACGGTGCTGTATAAGCGTTCCTTTGATGTCGAAGTTCATTCTGAATTTCATAAAACAAGATAATTGAACTCTTTTAATACTGCATCGTATCAATTATCATCCATCCTATATAGCATTTACTCCCACCGATCGATGCGGATAGAAAATTCGATTTTGATACTTAAAATCGGGTAGTTAACAATACGAATGATAACTAATCCGTATTGGTAAAAATATTTTATAATTAAAACTATTGATTTCGCATTAAAAAACAATTTTATTGTTATTTTTTTTTTCTTTTAAAGGTGGAGAACTTTCCTTTCGTATTACTTCGTTACATGGCTTCAGATGACTTATTGAAGAAAACAGTAGATAAAAATAACAATTTAAGTTTACATAAAGAGAATATTTAAGGAAAAAAAATAATAAAACTATAATTAATAAAACTAATCGATATTTATGCAAGAAAACGCGATCCATCTTAAAAAAAAAAATTACTGTTAGAAAGATAAATATTTTTAAAGTGAATTTTGGTTACGTTCTGTACGTCACCTCATTCTGTTATCTAGCAGAGACGATAGAAATAATAATGAATATTAAAAAAAAAGGATTACTATCATTATTATTACCATGAATATTTAAAGAAAATTAAGTGTTATCGCATTTTATTCCTTCGTTTCCGAAAGAAAAGATATTAAAAAAAATAAAAAAATAATAAATAATCGGTAAATCTGAAAATAATGTAATCATGAAACGAAACTCTATAATATTTTTCATCCGTTCATGAATATTTTAATCGATATTCGTCGGAAATTATCAAAAGAATAACCACCGCACGAAGAGAGTTTATATTAATCTTCTAACCGATTCCATAAATAAAATTATCAAAACTCGCAATTTTGTAAAGCTCAACTTTCATAAAAATAACATAAAATATTCTTTCAGATCTTTTAATTCTTTTGAATAATGAATATCGGTAATTATCTAGTTTTGTAATAATATCTATTTTTAATTCGATGTTTGTTCGTTTCGACGTTTAAAAGCCGAACTTTCGGAGAACAAAAGGGTGATGGATAGAAGAGAATGCAAGGATTATTAATAAATTATTAATAAATTCTTCACTTTATTCGACTTGTACTGATGCCACTTATGAAAATATAGAAATTCTGAAGTTTTCTATCTAAAATAAATGCTTTTGTCATTTGCAATCTATTCATTCCAAATTATTTTAAATTAAATCTGACGTTTTCTATTTTGGGTATGTTGTAAGATGAGTTTATTTTCTTGGAAAATTAGAAACAACAGTATCGTAAGAATAATAAATTAGATTCGAATGCCTTTTCTCAATATTATTTTATTACGAATGACATAAATTATAACAGGCATAGATTTATAAAAAAAAAAAAAAATTTACAAATTTGATAAACAAACAACGAAAACATTTTTTTATGCAACTGTTCATATAATCGATTTTATAATAATAATAATAATAATTATTATTATTTATGAAAACTAAATTGATAGAACTTCATTCTTATTTTCCTCAACTGACAAAATAAGATGTTTATCAGTAGCAGGAGGGGGAAAAAAAATTAAGTTTACTGGAATGCAAAGTTAATAGTCGACCGGATGTTTTGTCTGTTTTTGACATCAAAGTCTAAGGAAAGTTTCAGAGAAGTATTCAAACTGAAATATTTAAAACTCTCCTTCTTCTTGAATGTTTAAAACTCTTTCTTGCGTAATACTGTGGCGTGTAATAATACATTACAACACTTGGCAGAAACAAATTTAATTTGAAACGTTTTCAGGCTAATTTGGCCTTTTTCTGCAGCCATTATTGTACGTTACGATGATGATGAGCCAGTAGTGGATGAAGTAAGAAATGTTGCTGATGATGATCATCATCATCAGCAGCAGCATTTATTATTTCATCTACTGCTGGATATATGTCTCCTTTTGTTTCCGGATGATCTTGTGCAACTGCATCCACTGAGAACCAACGATGATATTTTTTTTAATTGAGTTTACTGTAGCATTCTAAAAGACAGTAAACTGATTTCGTTTCAAATTTAAGAATCGTAACAAAATAAGCTTAACTACATTTCTAAATTTTAAATTATTTAAGAAATTTTCTGTATCTTTTTCGTACTTATATGATTTTATATTCATATATAAGCCGACTCTTACAAGCTTAATGACAGAAGTTCTTCGCTTCTACTCGTTTCCTGCAATTTTTTAAACACACACACACACAAAAAAAAAAGTAGTTTAAGCCATTTTTATTATAAAGAGATTCTTTTCTGGCTCATTATTATTCACAACCTTATTCGGTTTCTCTTCTTTAATATATCTGGACTTTTTGCTAAACTTTCATCTTCTGTTTTGCCAACTGATTTAATTATATCTACCTCTTTCCATTCTGTTGTTACGTTCCGGAGTTCTGATTAAAGACCATTCTTTCTTTCTGCGTATCGTCTGCCTATTTTTTTTTTTATTTTTTTCATTCTTTAATACTATCTTTTCACATTTCTTTTGATACGTCCAATATATACATTTCTTCTCGGCTGTCCAAATTCGTAAATGGCAATTTGATTACTCCCGGTTTCATCATTTCCGGATACCAATCTTTATCGTTCCTTAACAAATGATATATGCACCCATTTCTACAGCAACCTATCATTACTTTCGTAAAAGTTTCTATATCGCTTCCAACATTTTCCAGCGGGATGTCTATAGTTAGTTTGTCCTCCCGTAGAGTATAGTTTTTCAATAGGCTTGGATAGTCTTATAACTTTAGAAAAGTTTTTGGATAACCGCGATTCTTTGCCATGTCAATAATCTTGTTAATCCTTCATACTGATACAGTTTATCGATCGCCGTATGCTCATCTAAATAATGTCTTCTAGATGCACTTATCTTTCAGTTTATCTTCCTTTCTATGTTTATGGAATTTATAATAATCTCTTTTTTTTTCTGTATACAGATAATAAGCACAGATTTTTTTTTATACCTTTTTTACAGAAGGTATAACGATCTTTTTAGTTCGAGAAAATGAAAATATTCTTGGCAATCTAGTCAGACGTTAGCATTAATCTTAAGCGTTAGTTAAACATTATGCAATCATTAAATGCTTTCAGTTCGATTCCTAAATAATTACATTATCCTCTTATCTGTTATTATACAATATATTATAAAATATTTCATGAAAAAAAAAAAATTATTATTTTTACTTATTACCTACTGACCATAGTTTCTGCCTCTCTTTAATTTTCCAGAAGAGAAAGTGCTTGTCTCTTGAGATATTTTCGAATCGATCAGAACATAATGAAAAATGGATCGTAACAACGGAGAGATTAATGGCAGAATAATGAATTCTTGAAGTAATTCTACTATTGTTTAAATTTATTAGAATTCACTGTAAACTATTTTGCCTGGAAATTAATGATAAATTAAGATTCTGATCTTCTTTTTTTTCTTTTCTTTTCTAAATAGATCTGTGGTAAATGGCGATAACGCGATCTTTCGTTCTGAAAAAAATTTTCTTTACTTCTGCTTTAATGAAAATGTAGTTGAGAACGTAAATAGATCTGCACTTTCATTGCTTTTATATGTTTTCGAATAAAGTCTGCTTTCGATAAAGCTGGAAAATGCAAGAAGCATCTTGACAAGCCATTGGAATTCTTCTCTAACTCTGTCAAACACTATAATGTATTTTTGGCGTGCCCAGTTAAAAATACGTTTTTTTTATGATCATTAATCGTTTACAGTTAAAATATTTTTGTAAAATGATAGAAAAACGTTTTATTTTACGAAAATTATACTTGTATTTCACACGATTCAATATTGTTTACTATAAAAATGTCACGCGAATGTCGGACAGTTTGCATCACTTTAGTTGCGAATACTAAAAGATGACGTTCAATTGATTATACACATTTTAATCGTGGTATGCCAAAGAAAATTTGGCATATCGCGATTAAAGTTCAAAGTTCGAGAATATAATAATTGGCAAAATATGCTTGAACTGACAGAACGAACGGTTGAGTGCAATGCTTTCATTGAATTTGGTTCACATCATTACGTTAGAAGTTAAAATTCAAACATTATTCGTTTTGGCTCACCTTTTTATTGTGGCACACCTTTTTTTATTTATCATTTTTCACTCTTTCCGGCAAAATATGGAAACCGAAACTTCTAAATTAACTCTTAATGATTTGCTGAAATCATTCGATACTTTTATTCTCTTGTATATAATTCAGATAAAGAATGTTTGAATTTTTTTTATTATTTTTAACGTCTGTTTACTAAACAGAACAGTTAATAAAAATATAAAAATGATATTTAACCTTTATTAACTGATATCATGTATATCTAGGCCTATATCATCTCATAAAATAGATTCTGCACGGTGACATACCAAGGGGGGCGGAGGAGGATGACAGTCGAGGGCCTCTGATCAAGGGGGCCTCCGAAGAATCTTAAGTTTTAAGTATATGTACGTATAGATTCTAAGGTTCTTTCTTCTTTAATTTTAAGATTTTTTGTTTTCGGAATCATTTTAATTATTTAATTTTGATTAAATAAATGTTAATTATATATTTTTAATGACATTTTGTATGGTGATCATTCCAATTTGGAGGCCCCAGGGAGACTTCCGCCTCTGGCCTCGATAACTGCAGGTCCTCCACTGGTTCTGCAATTGGGAAATTTCATCTTTGGTACCTTCGAAAAATTCCAAAGATAATCATAATTTTAAAGATCAGATCTTAAGAATATCTTCTAAATTGGAGTTAACCAGCTCGAATATATTAGAAGTTTTCATAAACCATTTATGAAAAATTATTAATTCCATGCTGCTGCTGCTGCTGCTGCTGCTTATTAATTTATGAGTGGAGCCGTGTACTGATAATTAACCATGCAAACATTATTCCAAACTACAAATTTATTATTTCTAAATGTAAACGTTCTTCGTTCGTCTAACGTTGTTAATCAGAATGGCGAAAAATTAAGAGAGATCATTAATAGGCCTAATTAATTCGTTTTTAATAATAATCAAAATTCTGGAAAATTTTTCTGGATGCTACTTTCAGTTTTAAATGTAATTAAGAGCATTATTATTAATATTTTTGCCAGATTAATAATTGAATAATATTAATCACTTAACGGAATAAGCATGTAACTATGTTAAAATCTCCTATTTATGGGTAGATATCTCATAAAATTCAGTAAATTATTTCTTGAATAACGAAACTTTTTATAATATTTCTTTTTATTTTTAAATATTTTATTTATTATTATTTTTTAAATATAATTTTAAATTTGGTTACTTATAACTCATTACGAATTATTCTGATTTTTTTTTATAATTCGCTTAAGAAGTTCCAGCTTGAAATATTATTAAAAAAATAATTTTAATAATCAAAAATAATAATAAAATATATATATATATATTCTTGATTAATTAAAATATTATGTATTAATACGTAATAACTTAATTAATCAAAAATATACGTATAATAATTTATAGGTATATACTTTATATTCGTAAGTGAGAATATCAAGAATATACGTAAGTAAGAATATCAAGAATATACGTAAGTGAAAATATTAAGAATGAACGTAAGTGAGAATATCAAGAATCTACGTAAGTGAGAATATCAAGAATATACGTAAGTGAGAATATCAAGAATATACGTAAGTACGAATATCAAGAATATACGTAAGTGAGAATATCAAGAATCTACGTAAGTAAGAATATCAAGAATATACGTAAGTGAGAATATCAAGAATATACGTAAGTAAGAATATCAAGAATATACGTAAGTGAAAATATTAAGAATGTACGTAAGTGAGAATATCAAGAATCTACGTAAGTGAAATATCAAGAATATACGTAAGTAAGAATATCAAGAATATACGTAAGTGAGAATATCAAGAATCTACGTAAGTGAGAATATCAAGAATATACGTAAGTGAGAATATTAAGAATCTACGTAATTGAGAATATCAAGAATATACGTAAGTGAGAATATCAAGAATCTACGTAATTTATACGTACATTCTTGATATTCTTAAGTATACGTATTAATAATTTATACTGCCAAATTTTTAAAATTTTATCGCTTGTCATTGAGGATAAAATTGTATTAATCAGAACTAGATGATAAAAATCTTTATTAAATTAGAAATTTAAAAAAAAAATTTTTTTTTGGAAACTTCATATCAAATTCTGAAAAATCTGTGTAAACATTTTAATTAATTTCTACTTTTAAAAAGCTGGAAAAATTAAAAAACAAAAAAAAATGAGATTTGTGAATTCGTCGATACAAAAATCTGCTAAATAAAAGAAGTGCGCGAATTATATCCGATATATTAATAGTGGCAGTCGGTGATTATTAATTATATGTCTAAAGCAGCTGCTTCTGTTTCCAGACACTCATTGAACTTGGCGTCATATGTGATTTGTCAGACTCTCATTTATTCTGCATTGCAAACAGGTGTCATATACGAATTTTACCCGTTTTCACTGATTGCAACAAGTTGGTAACGCAATTAATCATCATATCTAGGTATAAATTTCCATGGCCAAATTTTAATGGGTATCGAAAGACACGGGGCCAAAACAGTATATAGAACAATAAAGTTAATAAGGGTTTGAAAGGATATAAAAGACAAATCGATTGATAATTTAATCAAATAAATATTCTTTATTTTAATCAACAACACACTTCTAACATTGTGAAAGCTTTAAATATTCATGTTTAGACAAGCTGAGACACGTTTGAACAAGCATTTTCATTAAATAATAGCATAATATTAATATTTAGGATAAATTTCGAACGAAATTTTCTTCTTTTAAAGTAAAAAAATATTATATTTAAATAGATTTTTGCTACGATTATTTGTATTTATTATTTTTATATAAAAAAATGAATCGCTTGCTAATTTAGTCAAATATATATTTCTCCATTTGAATCAAAAACACTCTTCTTCAGCTTTAACAATTCATGTTTAGACAAGCTGAGACACGTTTTAACAAGCGTTTCGTTAAATAACACCGTAATATTTATTACTATTCAGGATGAATTTCGAACAAAATTTTCCCATTTTAAAGTAAAAAATATTATATTTAAATATATTTTTTGTTACTATTATTTGTGTAGTTTGTGATTTTCAAATAACATAACCCCAAAAAGAAATAAAATAGTTTATTTTTCACTGAACTGAAAACTATTCTCAGAATTTTACTTCAAAATTTCTTTATATAAATGCAAACAAATGTCCAAGCTTCTTATTTATATATATATATATAAAAACATGGTTTGAAGACGATTATAGTTTAAAGTTTTTTTTCTTTTTCCTTTTATAAATGCTTCCTTTCGAAAATTATGCTAGAACTTCACTGCTTTCAGTGTAGTTGTAAGGATTTGCATTTAATCTATACATATAATGGTATTTTGGGTGAAACTTTCAATATAAACTCATTCAAATAGTTTTTATTTAAGAAGAAATCATTGAATAAACAATTGAAAATACATGTTTGAGAAGAAACAACAACGTTAACTTTATTGAAACTTCTTGTCCTATTGTTTGGGAATGGCGAAGAATTTTTTTTTTTTTTTTTTTGTTTTATTTTGTAGGAAATGTAATTTCCAGATAAATTTTATTTCGAAGATTTCAATTTCCTGGCAAGGTCAAAATTTGCCATACCTCTCAAAGTTGAAAGCCGTGTGTATGTATGTGTGTGTGTGTGTTCGTGTAAAATAGATAAAGTGGAGTTTCTTACATTTCTTTAAAAATTTCAAAGAAATAAAATTACCGTAAAAGGATTCAAAAATTGCTTTTATAACATTTGAAAAGAAAATTGATTCAGTTTTGTTCCTATGATGACTTTTATTTTATTTATTTATTTATTTATTTTTTTATATTATTCATAATTGATCTTATCTTACGGGTAATAAAATTACTTTTTCCGTTTTATCAAATTACGCAATCATTTTATCAAGTGTTTCTATACTTTTAACATTTCCGAATATTCTCTTAAAGTCATATTATTTAATTTCGGTTTCTTGACCGAACTTTTTAAATTAGAAAAAAAAGAAGAAGAAGGGAAAAAAACCTTTGAATAACAATTATGCAAATTATTTTGAGAGAATATCAAATAGATTCTGTAATCCACGGCAAAGAAAGAAAGAACAAATAACTAGATAGCAAAAGATGAAAATGAAAAAGAAAAAAAAAAAAAAAAACAAGAGAAAGAAGAAGAGAAACTTCAATCCCTGCGGGTTCGATTCCGAATGTGTACTAGAATAGAGATGGATATTCCGAAACTGATGATTCTACAATATTGTTTCATACTTCACTGCATTCCAAGATATAGTTCTGAAACAATTTATTATACAAAATTACGTGTAACACAAACGGGGGTGATGTTAATTTTATCCAGGATTTCTACTTCTTCCTTTTGGTGTTAAGTGGTTTACTCCATGGCACAAGAGAATTCGTTCAGTCTTATTAGCATCCTCTCATTTTTATTAACTCTAGTTTCCCTATTTTTTTTTTTCTTTTATGCTTCATTTATTTACAAGTCACACCAAAAGTAATGTCGTTAATAACATTAATGTTTGAAAATATATAAATAACAAATCACTTGCTAATTTAATCAAATATATATTCTTCATTTGAATCCATAACAACTCTACGTTTTCACGGCTTTAGAAGTTCGTGTTTAGACAAGTTGAGACAGGTTTGAACAAGTAAAATACAAAAACGACATTACTTTTGGGATGACCTGCAAATAAATGAAGTTTAAGCAAAAAAGTAATGTCGTTTTTGTATTTTACTTGTTCAAACCTGTCTAAACTTGTCTAAACGTGAACTTTTAAAGCCGTGAAAACGTTAGAAGAGTTGTTATGGATTCAAATGAAGAATATATATTTGATTAAATTAGCAAGTGATTAAAACGACATTAGTTTTGCAATGACCGGATAATAAATGAAGTTTAAGTAAACATATAAGAGTTGATAAAAATATAAGGCTATATATATATATATATATCCATATATCCATATATTTATATCAACTCTTAAACTTCATTTATTATCAAGTCGTTCTAAAACTAATGCCATTTTTAGACTGTACTTGTTCAAACCTGTTTCAACTTGTTAAAGCATGTATATATATATATATTATACACACCCACACGTTCTCTTAGATCAAAAGATGAGTACATTCCTTTAAAAAATTTAATATGAAGCATTAGGCTCAATTAAAATTACTATAATAAGAATGCGGTTCTGATTAAACATTTTAAATATATTTATTTATTTTTATACTAACATTCGATCTTAAGCTGATCAATTAGAAATATAAATTCAAAAATTCCCTGAGCTGTTAATTGTAAAGAACTAAAACCGCTCTACATTTAAATTAGTAAATATTCTGTATTTGTTTGGATTTATTGATACGCAAAAGTCAATATCAGTTTAGCAGAAGACAGTTGATATTAACTTTACTTAATTACAGGGAAATATCAATAGTAATAATAATAATAATAATAATAACAGGAAATATTTTTTCTATAGAGCAAAAATTAAATTTATAGATTATATATAGATATACGTATAGAGAATATAAGTTGTTTACATTAATTAAATGAATAGAAATTTTACATTTGTCTTTATTTTAATTTTTCAATTCTTGTTAAAACACACATAAAAATTTTGATTCTGCTCGATTTTGTAGCAATGAATTTTGAATTATAACAAAATAAAGCGTCTAAAGGTAAAAATACACGTAAAAATTTTGATTCTGCTCCATTTTGTAACAACGAATTTTACGCGGTAGAAAGAATTTTGGAGTTGATTTTTTTCAACTTTTAAGATTAGAGAATAAAAAAAAAAAGATCTACTTGATAATCCCAAACCTGTTTAATTTTTTCAGTAATTAAAGCTTCTGAAATAAGTGAATAAAGCTTATCGTGTTAATTTAGAAATAAATTCGTTGGAAACAAATACCAAAATATTGATTTCTGTGACAGAATCATACACGAGATCAATGATCATGTTCCATAGCTAAAGAACCAATAATTAAAGTCTTACTTTTCCTAAAATATAAAATTGAAACGAAAAGATTTTCGATCATTAAAATTATAGGAAAACAGTAGAAAAACAATCTAAAATTAATTATAAAATAATAACAACAGAATACATCGTTGTGATTTTATTAAATTGCAGATATAGTTTCTGTTTTTTTTCTGATTTGCTAAAAGCATTATATAATGGATAGAATTTCTAACTCTGTAAGGTTATGAGTGAATTTTTGTCATAAAAGCTTTTCGACGTCATCTGTTCTTCCGATCTGTAATACGAATGTTTGCCTGATAACGAATATATCTTTTTTTTTCCGCATTTCTAAAAACACTAGTTTCGAATTTTGAATTAGTAACAAGCGAATACATTGAATGAATGTATTGGAGACATTCTATTTCCATCTATCTACTTATCCCATTCTCACAACAATATCATTTGCTTTCCTCCCATCAAAATTACCAGAAATGAAAAAAGGAGCTGAGTAGTTATTCGCTGTATATATATTTTTAAAGTATGCTTCGATATATCTACTTATAGTTATATCACATATCTACGAATATATATATATATACATTGAGAGCTGTCGATCATAACTCCATTAGATTGAGCGCTACATATACTTTTTAACGCTTTTGTGTTAATGCGCACAATTATATCGATGAATACTAATCGTTGTATACATTAACAAATATTGTTATTGTTATTTTTTTTCTTTCAGATGGGAAGAGAGAAAGTGAAAATCATCCTTTTGCAATAGGTCATTGGTCCTGAGCAGAATTCCCACCAGGGCCTTTGTCGTGTGTCTTTGCACATTGTTTCCATGCAAACGAATAAATTGGTAGTCATCGTTAGTCATCGAACTTCAGTCGTCACTATGGTAACCACGAATGGGATGAGGATCAGAAAACCTGCAGAGAGAGAGAGAGAGAGAGAGAGAATTTAGGTTTAGTATTTGCTCCGTTTTACAGAATACAACCTTCGGAAATCTCCTGTACTGTTGTTATATTGATCAATCCTGTTCCTACAATTACTACAATTATATTCAATTAGAATCCATTTATTTAACTTCTCGCTCTCTTATTTTTATCTCATTTGCTGTTTTAATATTAAGTTAACGGTATCAAATGTACTTCTATTCAGTTCCAGAAAGAATAAATTACGTTTCGTAAATTATAAATTACGTTACGTAAATTGTATATTACTTTGCGTAAATTAATAAATAACAAAATTGTGAAATAGGCTGCAGCTAAATGGAATTAAATAATATAATTTTTTTAATTCCATTTAGCTGCAGCCTATTTTATAATTTTAAAATTTATTAATTTACGCAAAGTAATATACAATTTACGCAACGTAATTTATTCTTTCTGGAACTGAGTGGAAATATATATGATACCGTTAACTTACTGTTAATATTAAAACAGCAAATAAGATAAAAATAACAGAATTAAGAAACGTTTCTTGATTTTTAATTTCTTGACTTAAAAGCTTAAATATGTTATTTTGATTGCTATGTGTTTTATCCCCTTATAAACAGTTAAACGAGTATATCATATACTTAAATATCTATATGGAAGCACAT
>WUQG02433488.1:0-14121 GCA_011317285.2 Androctonus mauritanicus | reverse complement strand
CTCTATGTGCAGAAAGTGGGTGGGCAAGCGTGTGTCAAAATACTGTTACAAACTAAACAAGTTTAATAAATTTTTCCCTAAATTTAAGGAAAAGTTGCGCAATTTGGCAACACGCCTTTGAGGATACCAAAAACAACACCCAGAGGCGAAGTCTCAACCCTCTAGGGACTAAGTTGTTTTTTCTTTAGTCTTGAGATTTTTTGTTTTCCAAATCATTTTAACTATTTAATTTTGATTAAATAAATTATATGTTTGTGTTGACATTTTGTATAGCGATCATTCCAGTTAGGGGGGCCCCAGAGAGACTTCCGCCTTGGGCCTCGATAGCTGTAAGTTCGCCGCTGGAGCTAGAAATCATTTATTTTATGATCAAAATTGATTTGTTGACCTTAATTTCTGTAATATTTGTATCTCTATCGAATAATGGATTTAACAATCTATTAAAAAATAAAATCATTCTTTAACTTATAGTTAAAAATATATATTTGAAAGCCCCTTTTTTTATTGGAAAATTCTATATTAATTTTGTTTTCTTTCTCTTTATAATTGGCTTAATTATCGCTTTCAGTAGATTTATGTTTAAACTGTTTGTAAACAAACTCCTCATCACCATAATTCTATATGAATATATTATTAATATATATATATTTTTTATTGTCGAATTTATTATGGTTTATTTTGGTTATAGGTTCAACAAATAAAGGATCTGATTAATTGAATAAAGCAAGAAAAATTAAAAAAAAAATGTCGTTTATCATAATTTATATATTTCTTTCAAACATTTTAAATGAAATTTATTATTATTTTTTTCTGTTATGCAAAAATGGCGGAAAATCTTAATGAAATAATTCTTGAAAAGTTTATAATGGAATGTGTATTAATGTGATCATGAAAACATCATTAGAATGATTATTTTGTTACAACGGGCTTTCAGTTTATTTTGATTAAAAAAAAAGCAATTAAAAGAATGAATTTGCACTATTTTTATTATCATTATGCAAATTTCCAACTGTGTTAAATGATAAAAATTTCAGATGTAAATTGCAATTAAAATTTATTTGGATTGACTCTATAAACTTACTCTTAGGATTCTTAAAGAGAAGATTGTTTACTTTTTTTAAAACTAGAGTTACATAAATTAGTAAAGTGCTAACTGAACTTTATAAATGATTAGTTAGTTAATATTTATATAGGGTTCTGTTACTAAATTACAGATTTAAATAAACATAATTAATTAATTAATTTTTGATAATCGGATCAGCATACGTAATTACAAGTCCAATTTATAACTGTATATTGCATAGTTATAATTTTTATATTCAGTATACTCTCGATAATCCGCGTGCAGATTATCCATGCATAATTTTTTTTTTATTTTTCTTCGATTTGTTTATACATAAAAGTATGAACTATAAATATACACGCATAATTATCTAAGATAATAGTTTAATGAAAAATTTACTTGATTTTGAAAACGTGGAGATTGTAACCATTCATCAAAGTTTTCTGAGTGATTCACAGGATTACAATATATGAAAGATGAAGATGTTTGTTATCTCTGTCAAGAATAACTCCAAAAGAAGAAGAGATTAGTGAAGAAGCACATCATTTTTCCGCATTGACACTAGAGTTTATAAGTCATTAGAGCTTTGAATGCAGTGATATGTAACAGCTGCGAGGAAAATTTATTCAGAAAAAAAATCTAGAGGATTACAAAAAACGAAAAAAAAAAGTTGCAAACTATTTAAAAATAGGTTATTAATTTGTTATAATATGCAAACATATATATCTTCGCAAAATACAAACAGAAAAAAAAATTCGGATTATCCGTGTTTTTCAATTATCCATGAATATCCTCTCTTGTATCGCTCGAATAATCGAGACTACAGTACACTGTATGTAACATTAATAAATTTTAAAGGACATTTTTAATTTAATAAAATTTATTCTTTAGAAATTCTCAATAAGCCAGATTAAGTATAATTAATTTAAATTATTTTAAATCAAATTCATTGCTATCATCGAAATTAATCAAGGGATTTTGAATAAGAATAAGTTTACTAATTAACACAATGCTACTTACTTTTATCAAATATTTGACAGAAATTCTTTCAAAGTAAAATTTAATAAGATTCAAAAATATGGAAATTCAATTACTATAGATAATCTAAGTGTATATATATATCTAAGATATATTTCTGATTGAAAAACCAGAAATATATCTTAAAGTGACCAGATTTTCTGAACTTAAAACCTTCAGTAGGACGCCTGGAGTCATCAAAGGTTACCCTCTTCGCCCTCAATATCTAGAACGCTCTAGATATTGCGGGCAAAGGAGTTAACCTTTTGATGACTCCAGACCACCAATGGATTGCCCAGTATGGTCCCATATGCCCTTAAGAAGATTCTATCGCGTTCCATTCACGTACTACCCAAGTATAAATTAATACACTAAATAAAATAAATACCAGTATCCAAAGATCGAGTCCCATACCCCCAGCATTTGGTTTCCATACTCCCAAGAGGTATAGATACTCCCAGTTAAGAATTCCTGTATTAGAGTGACCATAAAAGTTGGGAAGGAGAATTCTTCAGAAATTAATTTTTTAAAACCAGATCTAGTTAATTTTTTTTTAATTTTTTAATATGAACTATTTAGCTATTTATTTATAAGTAAACATCTGGACAATCCGAGACATTTTTTCAAAACCGGGACAAATTCGGAACATTTTTTCAAGCCAGGACAGAGTCAAAAAAAAAAAAAAAATTTGTCTCGGCGGGACTTCTGGTCATTTTAATTATTCCAGTAAGAAATTTGTTCCACCATTAAAAATTTAAATTTCCAATTAAAATCTTCATTAATATAATCTTAAAAAAATATAACGGTCATCCCAAAATAATGTCTTTTTTATGCTGTACTTATTCAAACATGTCTCAGCTTGTCTAAACATGAATATTTAAAACTTTCACAACGTTTGAAGAGTGTTATTGATTCGAATAGAGAATTTATACTTGATTTTAAATTAGTAAGTGATTTATATTTTATATCCTTTCAAAACTTAATGTTAGAAACGACATTACTTTTGAGATGACTTTATATTTTTATTTCAGATTTCAATTAATAAACTTAAAAATAAATTTTATTTTGCAAAAATAGAAATAGGCTTCCTTATTATAGAGTTTAAAATAATTCGATACTATCAGAGAATATTTATTAAAAAAACATATTTTATGATTTAAAATACTGTATATATTGATAAATAGAATACAGTATATTTAATTTTTATATTTTATAGCAGCAAAGTTTCATTTATTAAATATTTTAATTTTAACTTATATTATGCGACAAAATTTAGCTATAAATTTTGAATACGGTATTATTATTATGTTGTTTATCAATGTGAGCACGGAATAACTTCGGAGCAAAGTGCTATGTCGGACAAGAGTCAAGACATAGGGCGCTTCCAGTTGGCAAGCAGCTTACTAATCGCTTCTCAGCAAACCGGTTTATTGGAATAAGCTGCCTAACTAGATGGTTTGCTTACTTTGAATGACGTCATCAATCGCTGGATTTGCTGCTAAGCAAAGTAAGTGACTTCTTTCCTTGCTGGTTTTGTAGCATTCAGTTAGACAGCGTGAGCTGTTTAAGCGATGACGTTTGCTAGATAAGCGCTTGTTCAGCAAGGTCATCAAGTTGCTTGCCAACTGGAAGCGCCCATAGCTACTTGTGATTTTTTGTTGTGTGTTAACTGTCTGTGTCAGTGCTGAGAAACTTTCTTACTATGTTGCATGAATTGAGTAGTGATGCCTTTTGTAGTGTTATGTGTTTTGGGATGTAGATCTAGTGTTTTGAGGCTTTTGTGCAGAGTGTGAGGAATTACTCCTGTTGCAGATAGAATGATGGATACTGTGACTACCTTTTGCATTCCCCAAAAACGCTTAACTTCTTGTGAGAGTTCTGTGTATTTGCTAATTTTTTGGGTGAATGCATCCTGGATGTTGTGTTTGTTGGGTATTCAGATGTCTATAATGTAGGTAACTTTGTTTTATTTGTCCATGAGAGTGATTTATTATTATTAATCATTATAATAAAATTTTTTAATAAAAAGTTTTATAAACAGAACTCCAATCTTGTTTCCTTTCTACTTTATCCAGTTTTCTTACTTATGCATTTTGAAATTATGTATTAAGAAATGAATGGAATCAATCCTATTTGATTTTTGATATTCTATACCAGTGTTGTTCAACCTTTGTAACTGTGCGAGCTACTTTTCTTTTTTTCTCATATAATCATGTCCCCCAACCTAATATCTGATTACTCATAACTATGCAGTTAAATGCACTCACTCGCTTCGGAGGACCCACTCTCTCAGCTCTAAAAACTTTAAAGAAATTAATAACTTTATTTGTATATTTAAAAATTTATTTATCACTTTTAATTATTTTAATTCACAAATAACTTCAAATATAGTGTATATTTCTCTATTTTGGAAAACCAAAGTTAGAAAAAACAACAGGTTGATTAGAAATTCACAAGTTATTGGAAACACTGGTTGACTAAGTCAAAAAAAAGTTAACGTGAAATTTGGCATTGTTTAGAGCTAACAATATTTTCATGGTCAGATTGATATGAAGAAGTGGCCAATGATAGACAATCATTCAAATGAATGATTGTATACCATAAGTCATTCAAATGAATGATTATCTACCATAAATCATTCAAATAAATGATGAATGATGCCATGAGCAGGTGTCTATCATTGGCCACTTCTTCATGGTTTTTGGTTTCTTGGTTTTGGTAATTTGGTTTCTTGATTTTTTATGACGTTGATATTTGAAAAAGTGGATTCTGACAAATATATCGATCCGAAACACGACAGAATATTTTGCGCACTATCAGTTAACATTGAAAACTTTTCATGCGTATACTTTCAACTGATAAGAAAATTATTGATTTGACAATTTTAACAAAAAATAAATAAATAATAGCAATACACTTAAAGAGAATTAACAAAATAATATAAAAATAATTATAAATAAATTATTATGTTTTCAGTTTTAATAAAATTTGTAAGAAGGAACAAACAAGAGACTGATCAAAAATCGCTCCGCGATTTACGGGTTGAATACTGCTATTCTATATAAATGACAAAGTTGGTTGTAATATTTACTAGTAATTTTTAACATTATTTGAGTAGTATTGTTAAACTTATTCGAACTAATGAACCTCGGCTTGTCGTCTATATGTTATACAAATACAATAATCATTAAGTTCGCCATCTGTATAAGTGTCTTGCGTATTGAAAGTCGATGAAGTACAAAACTGAATGCCATTGTCATTAATGTAGGAATGCAGTTTAAAATGCCATGACCAGGTGATTTGACATTGTTAGAATTTATATATTCTACTAATTTGTCTGGCTGTATAGTGGTTGATGTTTGCTACATAAAAGATTCTTTCTCTTTAAATTGCCGTTATCATTCTTTCCACATCGAATGTTTTTGTTAAAATTAAAAATTATTTTTTTTCTTATAGTCACCCATTTAATTTTCTTAAAAAAAATTTTAATTTCTCTTTTATAAAATATCGCAAGCTTAGGGATAAAATTATTGCTGCCGTTCAAAAACGACCATGGATTTTTTTTTTTTATCGATTGTCGTTTGTGAACGGCAGCAATAGTTTAAATATCAAGTTTTCTCATAGATTTTAATTTTGAAAAACTGTATAATGTTTATTTTTCAATTAAAAAAAAACAATTTTTATATTCATTATTTTCCCGTATCTGTTAGAAAATTAAAGAAGAATCTTTCAACAAACTATGAAAGATTTTCAGATGGATTAATGCAAACCTTGTTTCTTTTAAGCTAAATTTCGATGATTATTTTTATTCTGTAATTATTTTTATATTTTATATTATTAAAACAGTATTTTTCTACAGTTTCAAAACATATTAAAGTAATAACACAGTGAATATTATGGGAAAATATGCATTCTTTATTGATGCATCATCAAATGATCTAGTCTGTTATTTTTGACTCGAATATTTTTTGCAAATGCTTGCAAATTCTGATCAAGAAAAAGAAGACACATCCGAGTCAGGAAATATTCTAATCCTTTATTAATTTATATATCAGACTTCTATAATGTTTTAGTAACGTTTTATTCTTTTATTCGAATTCCTCTTTTTATGCAGGTTAGTAGTAATATGGAGTATTTCTGGACTATTACAACTTAATCAAATTTACGACAAAGGAACCGCTACAAGACTTCAAAGCAAAAAACTTATCTTGACATTACAGAAGCATTGCTCTTTTATGTAGTTCTTTCTTTCTTTTATCAATCCATTGCCAGGATATTCCCTGAAAAATGTATCGATAGGTAGAAGAACACTGATTCAGATTGGAATCCTTCAGGCAGAAAGCCACGGATGTCTAGACTATTAATGAAGCCAACTCAAATAAATTAATTGTAAGAATTGACAGAGAACAGGTAAATAATTTACCTTGATAGTCTCATAGAAATTTGACAAATATAAACCAGCCAGTAAATGAAACTAATCAAATATTGTAGTTTTCTCTATACATTAATCAGGATAGCTACACTGCCAGGCATAGTTGGTTGGATAGCTACACTACCAGACATAGTATCTAACTGAGAGATAAAAGAATGATTTCGGATCGCATTTTTCCAAATATTTTTAGAGATCCTTCTTAATTATTATTCTTGACTAATAGATGTTATTTAATCGCATAAAATAACTAAGAAGACGGAACACTATTAGTCAGAAACTGTCGATACTTGAATTTAGAGTGCAACTGATACGATTTCATACCAAAAATTTTCAATCTCTTGCTTACAGCTATTATCTGGAATGTCATTAATCAATATATTTTATTTCATTATATTTAGAGAATGCTTGGGAAGATGATAATTTTCTCTTGAGATGAGATGCTTAGTATGTGGTAGAATATATTTAAGATGCAATTACAAGATCTTTATATTCTTTCAAACATGCTTTTGTCTAATCAAGTTGTAATTATACCTAATATTGTAAAGAAGAAACTAAAATAACAGCATTGTAACATTTTAAAATTTATCCGATAATCAATGAGTTCAGACAATCGATATTGGAGTAAAACATCGATTATTTATCCTATTCAGATGAAGAATTAGTCAAATAAGCTGAAAAGTGAGATAAACGAAGAATATCTATTTTAGTTTAAACTATAATAAATCTTTCTATGGTTATGTTTCAAAGCTGATAGCCAGTATATGTTTATAACTTTTTGATGGCATCCACTTCTTACAAATTTAATTTTTTTTGATAGGCAATGTGCTGCCTTGTGTAGTGGTCTTCAGTTACTCCTTATTCTACTTTGACGAAAGCCAAACATTGTAGAATCCAAGTGCAAAATGGAGTTGCACGGATCTAACGAATTCTTACTGTTACCTTTTGATTGTTAGGAATATAAGTAGTAAATATCACACCAAGAATTGGATGATCGATTAAATTTAAATTCATTTAATAAAATAATTGAGATTTCATTCAATTTATACTCCCCTGAAAGAAATTCTAGAAGATGATCATGAATGTTGTTCCATAGTTTAAAAAAACTTTTCGTAATAAATGTTTACATTTTCTTAAATTTTAAGAATTACTGCTGGGTTAAAATGAATCAAAGTATCAGAAAAACAATTTTTTTGTGAACTGAGAGTGCAATTGATAAAATTTCATAGTAGGAATGGGCATAACAAAAGCACTTTATTTTCAATTTTGTGCTGAAAATTAGATTTAATCGAAATATTGGATGAACAGAGATCATTACATTATCACAGAGTTAAACAATAAACAAAAGTAAGAAATAGATTTCAGGAATGAAAGAATATAGTTCGATAAGCTTCCTCCTCATAAAATTTTTTTAAAAATTAGAAGATTTAAGGATAAAAATCAAGTTTTCAAGTAATAATTATTCTACACTAAATCGAATATTTAAATGAGTATCAGTAGACATTTAACATGAAAAATTTCATAAAAGTTCCTTCACAAGTTGAACGATTTATTCATTTATATTCTTCTTGAAAATAAAGGAAAGTTGAATGAAAATTAAATCAAATAATTTTTTACAAACGTTATTATCCAATAATCGATATCGACTTAAATCTTTATCACGATAATTAATATATTCATTATTTTAATGATCTTGAACATTTTAAAGATATACTGTATCTCTCTTTTCAATAAAATCTTATCACGTCCCTAATATATCAGAATTACAGACTGGAGAATAAGTAACTCTTAATACGATAAATTATTATTTGTTCAAATTTAAAATATTGTCTTCTCTTATGACGATGAGGAAATGTTTTTAACATTTCCTCATCATTATGAGTGCAGACAATATTAATGATATTAAAAATTTCGATTAAAATCGTTTAAAAACCATCTATAGCTAAATTCATGCTAAATTACTATAGAATTTTTATATTCATTTTTTAAAATTATATATTAATTTTAAACGAATCACAAAAAAAAATCGTTAAAATTCTGAAATATTTATTTAAAATTAATATATTTTAAAATTCTCCAGATTTTACAAATATATTCTAGATGTAAAATAATATATTTGAATACAGGCGCTTCTCTATTTATGAACATTTGTACTTAGCGAACGTGAAATTTCATTTTCAAATTTCACGAAATTTCAAAAAATCTTTAATAGTTTTAAGTAATATGTTAGCAAATTGATCTAGCAATCAATATAATGTAAAATTGCACAGTTAAGTAACATATTACGGCAGTATTTCAAGATGGCAGCGACTTCACCGAAAATTTCTCGCGTTATATTCGAAACTCTTCAATAAAACCTGTAAAATAAGAAACTTTTAATTAGTCCAATTGCAAAATATATCACAATATATGATATATAAAGCTATTTCAGTAGTTTGAAGCCAAAATAACAGCAATATCCGAGTTACGAACAATCTGATTTATGAACAAAATTTAAGTACGAATTATGTTCATAACTAGATACTTTCTGCATAAAATAACTTTTAATTCTATTCTGAGTGTGAAAATTTTGTGTAATGTCAAAAATGCTTAGTAAATATATTCAAATACTATATAATTTTATAAGTTATCTACGTTCACTTATTTAATTCTTAACAAGTGAGAGGTGAGCTTTATCATAATTATTCAATTTATTATGTTGATTCATATGGTTAAAAATTTTTCCTATTATGATTAACTATTTTTTATGGTTATTTTTTAAAATTTGAATGAAAATTAAAAACGAAATTAATAGTTTCTGTTATCAATTCTTTAGTGAAACCTCTTCTTAATTCTTTTTAATACGCTCATTTAAATATTTCGTTCGTTAATAACCTATTTATTTATGAACTCTGCTACAGCATATGGTCTGACAAATTGTTTTCTTTTCTTTTTTTTTTTTTAATCTTCTTTCTAATATTGGAAGTTAAACGTTTTCTTTCTGTTTTGAAAAATGAACACATTCTTAATACATTTCAGCTCTAATAGTTTTTGAGGAAAAATGATATATGTGACATGCGCAGATAAAGCGAGCAAAGAAATAAAAATATGTCATAAAATAATTTGTTTCGTGTCGAACTGCTCTAGTTCTACGAAGTCTTTGTAATCGCTTTAAAACTGTACGATGAAGAAACGGTGGATGAAAAATCAAAATGCAGATAATGCAAAACTGAAAACAATCAATAAAACAGTTTATGGTTTAAAACTGCTAATAAATTTCAATTATGAATCTATTCTCTTATGTTAAAACCGAAATTGTTATTCCATAAATCAGCTGTAACGATACATAATAAGAAAATTTGCTTCTACGAGCAATAATTTTGCTTTAATGGCATATTATTTATCTTAGACTCTTCGTTAAGTATAACGAGAGTTAATTTTAAAAGCAAAGATCTGAATAGGGAAATATTTGTTTCTGAGTAACAACTTATTGACACTTTCTATAACAAAAGTATGTTTTTGAATATATTTATATATATTTGAGCATTTGTTCTTGTTAATCTAGTCTGGAATACAGTAAGACCCCGTTTAACGCTGTTTCGATATAAGACGATTTTTTTTTGAATTGATTCGTTCTGCCAGATTTTTCAAACCGTTATACTCACATACATCCGAAATCGCACGAAGACAAGGAAGTAAGCATTTCTGAAGATGAAGAACAAAAGGAACTTGCAATGGATTTTCTCAAAACGAGTTTAGGCACTATTACGGAAATTATGGATCAGTTTATACAAAATGATCCAAATTTTGATAGAAGTTTAAAGGCAAGACGAAGCGTCACAGATGCGATGCCTCGCTATAGACAATTGCTTGCTGAACGAAAGAAGAAAAGATAAACGACGTTAGATGACTTCTTAAACGAAAAAAGTGTCAAATGAAGAAGAAGAATCTTTTTCATCACCAGCATAAATTATTTACTCGAATATTTTTGATTTTCATGAATGATTTATGAATAAAAATCGATATTAGCGATAAAAAATGTCTATATTTAATGTAATACAATAGTAATAATATATATCACAAAATAAAGTAGAAAAAATGGTACACTGTTTCTCCTGTCCTCATTATTTACGTGTTAAGACGAACTCGTTTAATGCTGTTTCATTTAGCGCTTAGTTTCTTGGAACGTATCCTCGTGCGTTAAACGGTTACTATACTGTATATCACAAACCATGCTATCAGATCATTACTGCAAACAATAATTCAAATATTATTTTAGGAACTTTAAACTTTTTTTGGGATAGTTCAAATACTTTTTTCTAAAAAAATATTCGAATTATCCTTCTATCATTTAAAATTTAACATCATAAAGACCGACTTAAGTCATAATATTTTATTTTCTTTCAGTCGCCATTGTAGTGTCGTTAACTGATTATTAACATAAGATTTTGAGAAATATGTAATTAAAATAATATATTAAGATTAAATATGTGATGAATGTTAAAAATTGGAGCTATTAATTTTGTTTTCTTCTATTTTATGGCCCATTTTATCAATAAACATTAGATGCTGCAGTCAAATCGTTAGAACAATTTTATCGGTAAATTAATTCGCTCATTACATTGATGAGTTAGCATTCAGAGAAGAAATTTCCTAAAGCAACAATGGCTGTAAGATGAATATTTGGTCATTTAATTAAAAAGTAAGAAAAATACGAAATATCTTACTGTAAACGATAACGATGATGATGAAATAAAATTATCTAATTATTAATTTTAATAAAATTTAAAACTAATGCACGTTTAATTTTTAAAATATCTAATTAAAACTTTTAAAATTTTAAATAAATTATGTATATTTAATTAATATATTTATTCAGCTGTTTAAAAACTTTATTTTTTATTGATATAATCCGATACATTTCTGTTAACGAATGTAGTATACATATATCGATAAAATTGTGGATGCAGAGTCTAAAAAAACATTTTTTCGTGGTATAATTTCAGTGAAAATATTTGCTTCTAAGGGGAAAATTTGGAGAAGAATATCATCTTTAAGGAAATACCTGTGGCAATGAGCTGTAACAAAAGAGGTATGTAAAAATCGATGGTACTCTCTTCCATCGATGTGCCAAAGTGAATAGCTGTAAATCAATCCGCTGGTTTTAATTAAAGTTATTTTAGTTTAACGAATATACTGATAAGTAAAATAATAATATATGTCTTCACAATTTCGGCTAAAATAATAACAAAATCACTTAGAGTAAAGTGAGACTATTTTTTGAAATTTCATATCATAATGAATCTCTTCAATTCCGCTTTCAACTATAGTTATCAAGTTATTGAATAAACTAAAAATATACTTAATATTCTCTTACATGAGATGATGAAGACGTTATACGTACAATACTTATTGCAAGAGAAAAGGGAGAAAAAATTAACGAGAGTTAAGAAAAAATTGAATCACCGATAATTTTGTAACATCTCATATTCCTCAGCCTCATTATCTACTTCGATAATATGGAGTAAAAAAAATTATGAACGAAAAGACCAAATAACTAACGACGTGATATTGTTTTATGATGCAAAATTCGCTCAATTTTGCATCATAAAAGTCGTAAAACTGTGCAAACTTTTAAACATATTTTGCGAAAGATTTATTTATTCCTATTAAGTTACAAACAAGAATCGTCATTATTGATGTGTTCAGAATATAATGATCTTTCAATGTGAAGCAATTTAATAATTTATATATTTATAAATAGTCAATTGTAGGATCAGTTGCAACGTTATCTCTGAATCGGTTGTAACTCATTACAATTGAACATCGCAGAAAATATAAATTAAAAAAAAAATTATTGCTTTTATTATTTTATTATAAACAATCTCAAGAAAGAAAGAGCAGTTTCCAATAAAATTCCAAAGTCATCAATAAAAAGTAAGTCTAAAAATTGAAGAATAGTAAAATCCATAATATTACTAGAAAATCAGTAAGTTATATCAATAAGCTTTAGCAAGAGGGCTTGGAAGGGTCATTGGATTGTAGAAGAAGAGAAACAAGGTTCTAGGCTGAATTTTTAAATAAAATTTCAAGGGTGGACCCGAGAATCGAATAAGTAAAAATGAATGAATGAATAAGAATATTTTTATTTGTGTTCCAGACGATTATAGAAATTGTTGTGTCAAAAATAAGATATGTAGAATATGAGTAGATGTTCGTTGCAGGATGCTCTTGGTATCAAAATTAAATAAACAAATGAATGAATTAATGAATTTGTATTTTATTTTTCTATATTTATGAATTTATATTATTTTGACACATTAATTAAGGGGCTTTTAAAATATTAAACATTTATTAACTTTCGATTAAAGTTTGTTTTATGTGTTTTCTAACATAACAAAATTCGCAAGTTTTAAGGAAAATTATATTTCCGTAATTGTATATATATTTTAATATCAGATCATCCCAAAAGTAATGTCGTTTTGAAAGGGTGTAAAAGATAAATCACTTGCTAATCTAATCAAGTATGTATTCGCCATTTGAATCAATGACATTCTTCTAAGGTTGTGAAAGCTTTAAAAATGCATGTCTAGACAAGTTTAGTCATGTTTGAACGAGTACAGTATTTATAAGATAATTTTGAAATTAAAATACAAGACTCAAACTGATCCTTGTAAGTATAACGTTTGCCCTACTACACATTGAAAATTGTAATATTTTCTGATAATATACTGTAAATATTTTCAGTTATCAGATATTTAATTAGTGTCTTTCTTATTTTCAAGATACGTATGCAAGAATGAACTGTTTTCAGTTAAATTATCATTATTATTTGTATATAAATTATCGAGATATTGTAAAAATGTTACAATTGTTTCCAATTTCCTTTATATCTATATATATATAAAGCTGAATATTTGTATATATGTATATATGCATGTATGTATGTATGTCGGTTTTGAAATCGTACTTCCAAATGAGTTATAATGTTGAAATTTTGTACATAATCGTGTAATGCTATCACCTTGATGGGAAAATTCCGAAATTCGTGATAAGCCCCTTGGGAGAATTATTATTATTATTTTTTGGAGAACAGAGACTGAGAACTTTTTCCGCCAGAAGTCGTTTTGTTCCAAAATGGAGTCGCATATACGATCACGAAGTAGACTGAAGAAAATTCAAAGAGGAAAACAACAAAAAAAAAAACACGAAAATGATGCTTCTAGAAAGCGTTCCGAAAGTTTAGAAGAAATTCAAGTAAGACAGAATGAGGAAAGGAACACCAGATTAAAAACGATGCGCTCGGCTGCCATTTAAAGACGATCCGAAGAATCTGAAGGTGAAAGAGCTGATAGATTATAAAGAATGACCTCTGTCGCTGTAAACGGGAGTATATACGCTCAAAAGCAGCATCTGTCCGGCTACGTCACTGGAGTTCTAAGCAAAATTCTGCTTTTACCTACAATCCATCTACATTGTACGATTCAGGCACTGATGTAGCGATTGGGTCCATGTCAGCAATATGTTGTCACTGTAAAACTCTTAAATTTAAAGGCGAGAGTTCAGAAATTACTTTTAAAGATTTAATAAAATATTATTTATCTTTCAAATTCTATTAAATTCATTTGTATGT
>WUQG02433477.1:0-14123 GCA_011317285.2 Androctonus mauritanicus | reverse complement strand
CGTCCCCAGACTATATTTCATTCATAAAAATAATTCCTTTTCCTGCTAAAGTTTGCTCTTTTCCGATAAAGTTTCACATCATCCACAAGTCACGTGACACCATGTTGGCACCCGTCTAACGTCTACTGAGCATCACAGTGAGCTCTCTAGTCTATCTCTACTCTATGGTACAAAATCTTTATTAACCATTTCCGAAATCGTTTTCATGTAACTGGCTTGTATGATCCGATGACAATAGTTTCTCATTCACAAAATCATAATATCAATTTTGGGTAATTATTTATCATCATATGAATGAGATTCAATGGGGTCACTAGGGGTGCAGAGGGTGCGGCCCGCACTGAGTGACACCCAATGTTTTCAAACGTATGTTAAAAAATTACATTTTTGCCAATTTTATAACTAAGCCCTTTTTAAAATGGTCATTTCTTGCTTATTGAAAAACTTGTGGGAGATGATATTGTTTTTTAATCACATGAGTGTAGTAATAGATTGAAGTTGAGCTACATTAATTTCTAATGACCTCATTTTATATAATATTGAGGGAATGGGTGACACCATAAATTATTTCACGCCAATGCTAGGAACGCCATTGATGAGATTCAAAATTAATAAATTTTGACTAATTTTGTTCACAAATAAGCTTATATCGTTTCAGTTCGAGTTAATTATTGATCTGTTGAACTATAATTAATCAACTATTACAACAAGCTTAATTTTCGATGTAATATTGCATCGCATGAATATTAATTAACCTCGGACAAATCGCATTAAAATAGATTTTTATATTTATTTTTTTCGCATCACATAATTATTATAATGTTATAGTTAAATGTGATAAATAATATATAGAAAATGAAATATAGTCTCATATCTGTTCTTGCTCAGATCTTGAAAAAAATCGAATAGATGACATCACAATAAATATAATTTCATTGAAATCAACCCAAAATCGAAAGGAATTTCTCAACTATAAACATTAATTTGTTGTCATCTTAAAATAAACTAGAAGTCTACGAATATTTTAAATTAAGATAAAATGCATTTGTGTTCTATTTATATAACAAAACTGTTGAATTTTATTAAATGCTTGTGATTGTTAATTAATTAAAATACCGATAGCAATGGATAAAATTTTATCAAAATTTATAAAAAGACTTGATAAGCAATCATCTTCTTCCCAGGTGCTATAAGGAGTTAATAAACTTCTTGCTTATTTATGCTGAAAATTTCAAAATTTTACCTTCGGTTATTGAAAGCTATGAGTAAATTAACAGGGAAAATAAAATCATATGTATATACAAATTATTATTTATTTCCTCAAAAAAGTTTAAAGATGTTTTAAAATAATTGTAACAGTGATTTATCATCCAAGATGGAGGAAAAATACGTATATTGATTGTAAATCAGTTTTCGTGCTTAATTACGCATTACTATTAGTTGTCCTGATTCGTTTTATAGATAATGATACGTTCAGCTCAATATTAGATCGGAATATAAAATAACTTTGTATAAAACGCAAATAATTTATCATAAAAAAAAATAAATGATTACATTTAACTTATTAATCAGTTTTAAAAAATTTTTAATGAATTTAAAATTAGAGAAAAATCATAATTTTTCAGTTTTATATCTTCAACTTTAGTGTGAGAAGAAGATTTATTTCCAGAGTCAGAAGGTGCGAATTCGAAGAGGTTGGTAGGTGTATCTCCATAAGCAAAATCTCATTATCATTATATTTTATTTCGAATTTATATAATTAATATATTTTTTATTTATCATATTGTTATATATATATAAATAAAATAAAAAATAAATCTGTACAAAAACATCAACTATTTATATTGTAAGAATAAAATTAAAAAATCGCCCCGTAGTAATTTTACATACTGTATAAACTATCCTCACTAATTTTTCTAGATTTAACTCCGGAGCTAAATCAATTATTTTTGTTAAAAACAAAAATCAGTATTGATTTGTTTGTAAACTTAGAATCAACTGGACCAGAGACTGAAGGTTAAAAGAAATATCATTATGGATCTTAACTAAAAATATTTCAGATGATGTCCAGATCTATCCGTTATGCCACTGATCACAAATTTCTATTGAATCATATCCTGCACAGTTCCTTCCTGCAGATGATGGGTGGCTATTATTCATCCATTGGACATCTGCTGCATCTTTGACTGTAATAAACAATAAGCATTATTTACAACTTCACTCACCCAAGTCGGCTATTTTCTGAAATTGGAGGATTGAAGGAACGTTCTATTGTTACGCTTCTCTTTTCTATCGCTCAACTTTGAATATGAACAATGAATGTCAAGCCTTCTATCGTCTAACAAAAGCTCTCGAGTAACAAAAGACTATTCTCCGTTTTTATAAATTCACTTAAAAATAATTTAAGATTTGTAAATTTGATCAGATTTTTAATTTTAAATTCGTTTTATTATATTATAGCTATATATTGTATTATTTTTCAGCATAAAAACAATTTTTTTTTCAAATTTTATGAACTTATATATATACAGTATATATGATGGATTTTATTTTAAAATTATATGATGATTAAAATTCCCCCCTTAGTAATAACTTTTTAAACAAAATTATATTTTGTTTAAAAAGTTTATTACTAAGGGGGAAAATAATCTGATCAGTTTAATCACTTGAAAGGAAAAAAACTTTATTTCAAGGATCTTGTCATAACGATTTTTATAATTTTTCTAAGTCGGGAAACAAACTATGTGACAAGTGATGTGGTTCAACGATTTGAGGAAGGAGCAATTTTTTTTCGGATTATCCACAAAGTGAATTTTTTGTTTTAGAATTTATAAATCTTTTCAAGCGCTAAAATAGTCATTTTAAAAATAAATATATATTAAAATGCATCAACTTTACTTTAAAATATTATTTGATATTAAAATATTTGTTATTCACTCATATATGAAAATAATTCAAGCGTCGCGCCTTCGCACATCTCTTGCGATACCGCGTATATCTTGATATTAGTGAGGATTTATATCTATAGGAGATAAGGGCACGATATTTATAAAAACTCATAATTATAGGATTTCCGTGAGGAAGTTTACCAGACTGTTCGGCGCTATCCCACAGGTGCACTTTTTACTCCACCTTACTTTTGTCGCGATGTTCTCGCTCGCTATTAGAAAATTAAATTTTGTAATTAATATTCTATAATGTTTTAATTAATAAAATAAGTTTAATTTCCTTTTTAATGAAATTTGCTACTTAAATAATATGTTTTTTTTTTTTTTTCTAGAAATCTCCAAGTTTTTTGTTGCTTGGAAAAAGCTTTATGCATTCATGAATATTAATAGGGCAACTTTTTTGTATTAAAAACGACATTCGAATTATTTTATATTTTCCAAATTTTATAATAGGCTAATTCTTTAAATAAAGATTGCCTTAGAAATAAACACAGTTAATTATATTTAATTAGCATTCATATTGAGAATAATAATAATAAAAACGACCTAGTCCTACATCCAGAAATATCTGGAAGTTAATGAATGTTGTGTTGCTTTTTTTTGTGTATTACATAATGATGAATTTAGCAATGTGATGAAATAATAAAAGTTGTAAATCTAGATAATATATCCATAGTCCAATAACCTAACATAGGAGGTTACTTTTTCACCTTTTGTCATGAAGGACTTCCGTCTCCAAAAAGGCTTGTTCAACAAATAATATCGTTTCCCGGACGTGAAGATAATATCTCTTTAGCATAATTATTAAAATTTTAGTACACTATCCTTCCTCTAATTATTTATTTTTACTTTTCACGCTTAAATCGTTCATGACCTGTAGATAGCTTTTCGAATTTTCAAACTAAAGCAATATTTCGAAGTTTAAAATGTAAATTTAACAACGGGGTAGCGTTTTAATGATATAGGATTACTATTACATATGTTAATGATGCTGCCATACTACCCTATACAAGCTGGCTCATGATTTGCTTCGGGCAAAACTGCCTTTTGCTGTGTTTGCAGCATAACTCGCATTTAACTAATAAGTTTTTAGGTTAAACGACGAATACAAGAGTAACCAGTTTGAAAGAATGAAGAAAAAAAGAAAAAATAACACCGATTATAACAATAACTGAACTTATTTTCGGATAGGTGCAGTACGAAAATCGTGATTCGTATCGAAAATCTTCGCTATTTTTAGAGGAATTTCACCTCAATTGATTGGAACTATGGTTTAAAATTTATTAGATTGTTTAGTAATTTATTTTGAGAATTCGGATTTTTTTTCTTTTCTTTTTTTAATGCTCGAGTGGAACCCATCCTGTGAATTTTTTCTATTGGTTGAAAGGAGTATCGCTCCAAGACAAATGTTCTGTTTGTTTGCTATCTTGTTAAATTCCTAGAAAATCGTGTTTTATTTATTTATGTTTACCTTGTTTAAATTTCTTAAACTACTTTCGTTGCGAATTGTTAGATTATCTTTTATCGAACAGCATACATTTGACATAGCTTTAGTTGTGATCATTTGCAATTTTTTTTTATAAAAATATTGTTTGATAAATGAAAGAATGTGTTTATATGTGTGTGTATATATATATGTATTGTTGCTATATATTGCTATAATTGGCTACCAAGAACAAATAAAGTTCACTATTTGATAGCATAGCAGGCATATAAAGGCTATTTAACTAGTTTTATTCTTCGACTAAGCAATTACTTAAAAGACAACTTAATGGCACAACTTGACATTCCTGAAAGAACAAATTAAACTGTAAAAGCGTTTCGTACCACGTGACACTTCAATTCAGGTATCGCTGATAGTTTGATCGTTGACCCTATATTACCTGTTCAGCTGCATGCTCCTGATGAAAGTCTATCTTCAGGCGTTATATAGTCACTAACTACCAAACTCTCTACGGGTAGCCTCCTGGCCTGATAGTGCGCTTGCGGGAAACGTCGCGTGACGTCATAAACAAGGTCTCGTTTTATGTAGCAGAGTCTGACGGATGTTTACAACGTTTATCAATGTAACGTTCATTGTGCCAGCGACTAGGGTGCTTTATACTTTCCCCAGAGAAGGGGAGTTTATCGGGTCACGCATGAAAGCCTCCAAGTTGTTTCCGTTTCTCAGACAGATGTTGATCTTCCTTGGGTACGCACATGTAGCATGACGATTGCAAGTTGTCTGCTATTTCTGTACAGTCTACAACGTGTTTTGGGAAGTGATAGCAGTTCGTTTTATTTCACTGATTCTGCAGCTGTCGATGAAGATGAAAAGTCAAGTGATAAAACGGCAAAAAATGTCGAAATGGATAACGTAACTACGAATTGGATAAGACAAGAAAGGCAAGTTCCTCGAATGGGTAAAGTGTGGATTATAACCAATACAGAATTGCCACCAGATGACATAGAAACTGTAGCTTCGTGGGATGTATCGGAAGATAGTGATGTAGAAGATGATGCAGAGTTTAAATTAACCACCGAAAGACTAGCTTATATTTTAATTGGATCGTGTTGTGTATTCAGTATTTTATGTTTGTGTATAGTGGTAGGAATTCTAAAGTATAAAAAGCGTCAAGAAAAGAAGAGAAAGAAGTTAGAATCCGAATGTTATTTCTATCCTACAGCCAAATGTTATAGAATTAGATCTTATTCAGATGCTCACTTTTATCAAGTGCCTATTTATTATAAAGACTCGCCTTATATGTCATCTCCTCCTTATGTGTATTATAGAAATTATCCTTATTACTACCAATCTAGGAACGATAGAAAAAACTTAAAACAAGATAATAAGGAAGCACAATCTCATCATCACGGCACGAAGAGATCTACGAAATTTAATGCCAAACTTAATAATAATAATAATAATAATAATAATAATAATAATAATTCCACGCTTCACGAACAGACTTTAGACATTCGTGGAAGGAAAACAGTTAAGAGGATAACAGTGCTTCCGCCCGCTAAGTCGGATCAGTTAAAGGACCACTGGAAAAATAAACCTAGAGACAATAGCAGTGCTATTCACGAACATTCTCCAATCGAAAGTAGGGAATTTTCTTGGAATTACACTCGTAAAAGTTCCAGAAGCAAGAAAAGTTTTCGTCTAAACACGTTGACAGATTCGGAGAGACACGCATGGTTAAATTGTATATATTTATTAGATGAGTTGCATAAATGTCACGCAAATACTCCTAATTCTGAAAGTGCAAACATGTCTACAGTGCATCAAAATGAACGTTCCAGTTCAAGGATAAATTAATGTAAATTTTAAATAACGTATTGTATAAGTTTATTGTGCTATACAATATTTTTACATCAGTCAGGAAAAAATATTTGTCTTGCCACGAAAAGTTACATGATAGTTATGTAGATTACCGGTTATAAAAAAAATATAGGTCTACTGTTTATGTATAGACCTATATAAAGTGTACAGTTCCGATGATTCAAAATGACATTTGTGCGAGTTTTTAGAATATTTAACCTATATTTAATGTATATATAAAAAGCATTCGTATATTTTGTTTGGAAATTATCATTAAGTTATAAATTCGAAAATTATTTAGTTCTCATAACAGGTCATTCACAGGTATTTATACAAATAGTTTTGTTGCGAAAGAATGATTTCTTTCATTCAGTGATTAGAATTTATGAAATCATCTTTTGAATAGGTTTACTGTATTATAATTCAGTGAAAATATGTGCCACTGCAAGTCATTCTATGTTGTAACTGTGCGAAAGTAAATTATTATTGATGTTTTAGAAAGGCAATTACCGTTTCGTTAGGTAAATTTATCAGCCTGTTAAATTCTGCAGTACTAGATTTGCAATCCTTAACAGTGTGTTAAGGTCTGTAGATCAGTAGAAACTATTATTTATATTATATACATAAAAAATTATAATAGATGTATTTTAAAAACTATTAACAAGAAGTGTACCGATGCATTAAATGAATTTTCGTTGTGAAACATGGCTTAACACAAGTTATGTTTGACTGATAGATTATAAAATATAAATTTTTGGAGTCTGTAAGTCAAATATGAGATATATATTTTTATGGTATATTTTTTAAATGTGTTTTTCTAATTAAAAATAAATTAATATTTTTTACCTTATTTATGCTTTGTTTACTTTTCTAATATCTGTAGGAAAAAAAGTAGGGCATCTCGGATATAATTATCTAAATAGCTAAATGAAGCCTGCTCTTAGTGACGATCTGTACGCATTTTAATCGAGTAATTTAAATTCTTTGCAGTATTATCTCAAGTTTCATCACTATTTGATACTCTTCCGATATTTTATACAGAATTAATTGCTATAGTACCAGTTACAAGTAAATAGCGTAACCATAAATAGACTACTAGAGATTTTCTTATAAAAAAAATAAGATCAAAATAAAAATTATATTAATTTTTATGCAAATTTTATGAACAGAAAAAAACATTTATTTTAGTAAAACATTTTAATGTTTATTCTCTTGTAAATTTTTGAGAATATAATTTATAAAATTATTATTGAAATCGTGCAATATCATCATTGTTAAAGAAATTTAAAATTTTAATTTATAAAATATTCTCTCAATTATTCTGTCTAAAGAAGAGAAGGATATGACTACATATTTGGAAATGGCGAATAATACTATAATATCTTTGTTTTATTGCATTTTACATTTGCAAACATCTTATTTTCTACACAATAGTAGTTTTGTACAAAAACATATTGTAATTTATTCTAAATATTCTGTGATTTTTAAGAATCTTCGAGATTTTTTTTCTAATTTTTGAATCAATTTCCGCACACCTAACTCATTATACAGTATTCAAAGTCCCATCGACTCTTATACTGTAATAAAGTGTCAACACAGGACAAAAATATGCTATGATTAGCGTACAGTGTACATGCTAATTTATTCACTATCTTCATCTTGAAACTGATTCCCTACAAAAGTAGCAAATATTTGTATCACTCATGAATTGAAATCCCGATTGACGTGAATCAATATAAACCATTCATGAAAATGTCGAGATATTCAAAACCTTATAAATTTTTCATTAAATCCGTTATAAATGTACTGTACTCTTATCGAATATTATACGAGTATATTTATAATGCATTATTTTATGAATCAAGCAAATCACAGAAATTATTATATAATCATAAACGGATAATTAAAGATTGCATACTTTAATAACATCTTCAGATATTTTCGAAAATATCTGAAGATGTTATTAAAGTATGCAATCTTTAATAACATTTTCAGCAATGTTAATATATGCAATGTTAATATGCAATGTTTAATATGCAATGTTATTAAAATGTAAAGTTAAATAAAATCGTTACTTTCTGATAATATTTTAATAATTTTAAACTTAAATTATTAAAATATTATCAGAAAGAAACGATTTTTTTTTCTAATTTTTGAATAAATTTACGATTGTTATAAAATTTCTTAAAAGTTAATTTTGCTAATGATTTAAATGCAGTATTTCAATTATAACATATCTTTGTTTTCGTTACGCACAGTAACTTAAAATTTTGCTATTTTTTTCATATTTTCAGTTTAGCAGATCTACGAAAAGAGAATAGAAAGTTAAAATAGAATTATTATAGAGTATATGATATATGAAAATATTCGCATGTAAAACGTTTTATAGGATGATATCAAACTCGGAAATATACAGTTTTTATCACTATTAATTTAAACAAACTTGAACTTAAATTATTCTTTACATTAACTAAACATAATAAATTGATGAACAGAATGATAATAATAATAATATACTAATTAAAAATGGATAATGCTCTCGTTGATAACGCTACACTGGAATTTTTTCTTTAATATAAAATCACTCCGGTAAGTTGACGGTATCGCTGCAAACAATATAAATTTATTAACATACTTTTCTATTTTACTGTATTATATGATAACTAACCCAGCATTCAAACAATTAATCATGATTGAAATTCATCTTATAATAGAAATATGTTGACTTTCTATCGCTTAAGAGTATGGTTGTTGTTGCCGCTGCTGTTGCACGTTTTATATTATTTATTTGTCGTACAAACTCTTCAAACTCTTGACAGTTCATTACGGCACCGATTATGATTGGTTGCTTTTAAAATCCACTTGATTGATTTTGTATGTTTATTGTTTTGCATGTATACCTTCTTATTTGTCATATTTCAAAACGTGCTTAGAAACATTAATCATCTTATTCACTATAAAACAAGCTAAATTGATATTACGGTTGCATTACTTTGCGTAATATTCTCTTAGAATGTATTTATGATGGCTATACTTATACTAACTATAAACACAGACCTACTTTCAAAAACTATAAAAGTTTGGAGGACAAAATAGGTGACACGCGACAGTTTGTCACATGTCCAGAATTTAGTGGATCACTGCACTCTTTTTTAATGTTACTTTGTTATAACTTTAATATTTAAAATACTAGATTTGAAATCTAATAATAATAATAAAATTAATGATTTCAGGATTTTGGGAATTTCAGTTTGATATGCAGAATTCTAGACCAATTAAATTATACGCTACAGTGTTTTTACAGTATCTACTAACGAAATAAAATCTTCAGGTTTGCATAAAACAGCTTCTAAAGAGAAAATTAAAACATGTGAAAGGTGGGCGATACCCGTCGTGGATAGGGACAATGCCATTTGTTAAATAAAAATTGGTAGCTACGACGTGAAGCTGTCATTGTTTAATGAATTTTATTTAGTGATCCATGTGCTGGAACAGATGACTGATGCACTTACTCACCTGTGAGTTACTAGAAACTCTGACGCATTATTATGCTGAAAGCCATTTATTTTTTATGCTCGGCTGAATAACGATTCTGAATGATCTAAGAAATCCTTTGCTTACTTTTATCATTAACTGCTAAAGGAAATCATTCACACTATATGAATGATATCAATGTTTTTTTTATTTTAAATCCGTTGTTAAACTCAAAGTCTTCGGTTAAATAATGACTGAAATATTGTTTAAAATTTAAAATAAAACACGCGGTTTTAATATTTGATTAAGTATTCGAGTAATTTGCTATCTATCAGGAAACATAATTCTACAAAACGTGCTTCTGGATATTCCTGTTTAACGTGCCAAATATTTTTTCTTTTTTAAAAAATGTCTAGTTGTATAACGTCTGCACTTTATTATGTCATACCTGCATTATTTGTAAACTGAACTAATTTTCGAATTTTATTATTATAATTATTATTATTTTTTAATAGTTAAAAAGTATTGCTGTAAAACGATGTAAAACGTATAGGGAAAATGTAAAACGTCCCTGAAATTTATCGAAAGTCCTTGAACCAAATTTATTGTTTTCCTTCATTGTTATAAAGATATCGTATTTAAATATACCGCAGAAAATTCTCTAGAAATGCAATTTTGTTATAAACGGAGAAAATTCTTTGGAATACAGTATTATTTGTAATGTATTTAGAAAGGAATTAAAATCTATGAAAAACAAATCCGTTGAAAAATAAATAAAAGTAAATTCAAATTTTAACTATGTACAAATGGAAATTCTCTTTCAAATTTTAAACAATCACAAGGTTTTCTAAGAAAAATTTTTAAAAAAACTAAAAACTAATAAAGAAAAGGAAAAAAAAAAACAGTAGTAATAAAATTATTAAATGCTATTTTAGAATAAAATGGGTGTGTCTATAAAAAACTTAGAGCTTAGAAATAAAAAGAGCTATTAAAAAGAATAAATGATTATAATGATTTACCGATATATAAAATTTCATCATCATGTAATATTTTAAAATATTTAACCATCTATCATTCTCTTTCAAAATATGGCGGACGAAAACTTAAATTTTAATTTATTACACGTGGATATTATATAATTTGAATTTCTTAATTCATAAGCTTTAAAATTTGCATCAAGAGTTAAAAATACTTTGAGTAAGATATTCATAAACTGTATAACAGCAAAAATAATACGATACTGAACAGCATTTTTAACAAGAATAAGTCTCCGACAAATAAAATCAATATTTACTTAGACCTTATTATATTTATTTGGAGGACAGTCTACAAATATTCATTAAACACGGCTATTTCCATTGAAATCGCTTTTATTATATTCCTTCCGAATCAAAACTAACAAGTTTTCATTTTTTTGTAAAACTTGTACGATCTAGCAAGTTAACCTTGACATCAAAAAAGTGGGTCATATAACAAATCGTATAAATTAAATATATACAGTATACAGTAGAGTATAGATGTGTCTCAATAAATTACTTAGCTTAAGCATGTACTGTATTAATAAATTATAATTTGTTATTATTATTTTTACCGAGCATTATTAAAAGTAATTTTTTATCCATTTCAGTACGAATTTTTAGCATCATTTTTAAGCAATTGCAAATATAATAATATTTAATGAGGCAACGACGTGGATGCCTAATTATTCAAAAAACAGAAGTGATAATTAGCCATAGGAGGAAATCGGTAAATCGCATGGTTGCTTCTAATTATCGAAAGTATTCGCTGTGCGTGTAAATAACTTAATTGTGCATTACATATGAAGATGTCGAAGGCAAAATTTGAAATCCAGTGCGTAACGTCATTAATATTTTAAAATTTCATAAAAAGAAAAAAAATCATTTCGAGAAGAAAATCTAATTAAAGACATCCAAATTATGTTGAAGAAAATTGCTTTGATTTTATAAAAATAACTGGCACACTTCAAATATATATATATAATAATTGAATGCGATTTAATGTTGATTATTCCATATTTCACAATATTCACACATTTATTCAGGGCGCCAAATTTTTTGGAGCATCATAAACTAAAAAAACTATAGTAAAAAAAATAAAATTTTTATTATTTATTGTTATTCAAAATCTATTCCTGTGAAATTTAAATTTGTTTCTCGTCAAAATAAATTACACTGTTCATAAATTTAAAAAATTTTTGAAACTATTTTTGGTGTATCGATTGTATGAGGCTATCCATGACTAACTTGGCTCAATATGCTGTAATTCTTTGACCTGGCGCTGTATTTATTGAAAAGACTCTGAATTTATATAATTTGCTTAACATTACATTCGTTTAAACTGTCACAACGGTGCAATTAGTTTCACAGGATTAATTTGATATTTATATAAATTAAAAAGAAATCGTAGTAGCCGATGAGTATACTGTACTTGAAAGTACAGTACATCGCATGTCATTTGGTCATATAATTTGAAGCCAAATTAGTACAGAACGACAATATATCTATTGTATTCGCTATTCAAAAACGATTTTCTTTCCATAAATAGAATTCTGATGTTAATATTTCTTATCGTCCACGAGATGCTGTTTATAAAGCAAACATATATCGATCGAATGGTTTCGAAAGGAATTTTTTTCACATACAGTATTTTGAATAATTTACAATTACAGGATAACTCAATGGTTTCCAAACTTTTTGTCTGCACTTTCCTTTTTTCATAAAAAAATTGATACGTTCCCTCATTTTCATAACAGTCTAATTTTATAAATACTTTCTATTTACAATTTAATATTACAAAACAATATATCATATTTTGTATAAATAAAGTTCTTAAACGTAAAAAAAAATATTTATTTATAATGGTGTTATAATTTTTAATACAATTAAATAAACTTACAAAAAAAAACGAAAAATAGAATACATGTTTAATTAATACAACATAATATACTGTATAATGCGATGAGTGGGCTTGTTTTTCAGCATAAATTCTCTCAAATCGGGCTGTCATGAAAGATATCGCTACTCGCAATTCTTTTTCAACTCTAAACGAGATCGTTATTTTGTCTTTAAATCAGCTATAGCAGAAAGTTTCTGGATACAGGGATATGTGTGTTTATAACTCTTTTGCTGATTCATTTTTTTCCGACATCTATTTGAATTTATTTTTTGTTTGTTTGTCTCAAAAATGTGTTTTTGTTAATTCTTTTGCGCCCCAGAGTTTGGAAAACACTGTTATAACTGTTTTGAACGAAAAAATAATGCAATGTGACAGGAATAAGATTTCTAAAACTTGAATAGTAAGTGATCGGCATTCAAATGTTATTTTGAGATGCTGAGACGAAATCAAAAGAAAAACGAATTTCAAACATTGACGGAAATTTGTCGTAGATATCAAATACACACAAGTATAACTTATTATAACGTACTAATTGGGATTAGAAAATTTGTGCGTTAAGCGAAAGTACGTTAAATAAGTATTAGAATGGCATTATAAATGCTCTAGATTAATGGGTGACGGTATCTAAGCCTAATCTGTTAAGAATCAAATATTTCCTAACTTCTTACTATGCATTACATCATTTTACTTCCATTTTAATTATTTAACTTTCAACATTACTATTTCAAGTTTATTCGACTTAAAACCGGGAGTTGTGAAGCGCGGAATAGTTGTAAACATGCATCGATAGTGGAAGCAGTCATCCTTCGTTCATGACGTAATGTTAACTTCAAAGAATATTTCCGCCAGTGGATGTAGAAATAAATTTAACTGCATTTTCTATGAACAATTATTTATCACAAATTATCTTTTTATGAAAAGCAAATAAAAATATAATAGTATTTTATTATGAACGATTTTTTTAAATTTCTAGTATTAGATCGTAGTTTACGAGTTGTTATATTTCAATGATACAGTTATACGATTAAGTTTTAAAAATTTAAATTAATTCAAATCATAAGATATCTATTGTTTATTAGCGTTCTTACGTTAATTATTATTATTTATAATTATAATTAATATAGTATATTGATATATTTCCTCCGTTCGAAGATGTTTTCGATTATTTATGTAATTTTTTCTTTTCATACTTCTGATAAAAGTATAAGGGAAAAATTTATATACAGTATGTTACGCCCAAACACCGAAATCGCACAATAACCGAAAAAAAAAACAGCCACAAGGCATTATGGCCAGTTCCAAATGACCAAACACCGATGCTCAACATTATTTCGTTTCGTGGCCATCGTTAGGTAACCACAACGCGTTGTGGGCAACTCTGCCAAAACCAATGCACGTTCTGAGCGTTTGAAATGACCACAGACCGTTCTGAAACAGATCACATGTGTTTGTAGCAAGAGTATGTAGTATACTTAGTACGT
>WUQG02433466.1:0-14123 GCA_011317285.2 Androctonus mauritanicus | reverse complement strand
TGTGTGTGTGTGTGTGTGTGTGTGTGTGTGTGTGTGTGTGTGTGTGTGTGTGTGTTCAAGAAATGGCAATGTTTTCCTCCTAAAGAAGATACTTATCTAACTCTTGGGATAAGCATAGTGATGTACAGATTATCATAAATAGAATATTTGTATATGCAAAAGTAACTTTACTTTTTGAATTTTGTAATTTAGATATTTGTAACTGAAAGAAATATTTATAAATACAAGCAAAAATTTTAAATGGAATGATAATGTTATCTCATATTTTATAAAGGGCCTATAAGTCACTCAATTTCAATTATCTCAAACTGGAAAAACAAATTATCTATCAGAATTTTAAAACTAATTATAGGAGCCATAATAGCAGTTACAATTTAAACAACAAAAGATATCATTACTCTCTCAAAAGTAATCATTCAAAATTATTCAATAAATAAAAAACAAACTAGATTTCCAAATCCCAAAAACACAAACATGATAAAAAAGATCATACTTCCATGTAGATGAAGAGCACATTTGTTAATGTATGAATAGGATTTTACAAAAAAGAAAGAAAGAAAAAGATATTCCATTATGCACATTTGACAACAGTTTAATTTAAAAAAGACTTCCATTTCTATTTAAACTATAAGCTTAGAATTACAGAAACTGAATATTGGATATCATATTCTATTTGGAAACTACTTGGTATGAAAAATAGAAAAGTTCATTTGCAATGTTACTTAAATGCCAATGTGGAGTTCTTTAAGCATCTCTCAACCCTTTTCTTACAAACTCATCTGACTAATATCAATTTACAAGTAGATGTCTTCTATATACTGTACATCTGCATGTATAATCAACCTACCTCCTAGAGCAATTTCAGTCTAAAGTATCCATCTTACTTGCAGGATCATGAGAAGTTGTCCTGACAACTGACTTTGTATCAGAAAACTATCTATCTTTTGTTATGAAATCAGAAAAATCAAAATGGCAGCACAAGAAACAGAAATAACACACCCTCTTGGCCACCAAGGTTTTACATGAAAATTATGTAAATAACTTTTATTCCTGGATTGTGCCTAAGATACAATTTGGAAAAGAAAATAAGTTCATTTGTGTAAAAAAAGCTCTTCTATTTATCTATCAATATATAATGAACAACAATTATTTACACGACATAAATAATTTCATTATTATTATTATCTGCTTGATTTTAAAAGGCCATGTTTTCATTTCTTCAGGTAAATAAAGCACTGTTTAATCAAACTATTGATTTTGTTAATCTTTTCTTATTTTTTTTATGGTTAAATTTTATTGTTGAGAATGGATCCATTTTTAGCAACATGTCTACCGAAAATTGACATGGTGCTAAAAATCTAGGTTCTAAGAGTTCTTATTTTACAGTCTCAATCCAGGAAATAAATTAACTCAAAGGTGAAAACTATCAGTATTATATTAACATTATAAATTAATAATTTCAAAAACTTTACAATAGATATCTAGTAGAATATTAATCTATATTATTCAAAATCTCAAAAATGGTTAAAACTGAAATGACAAAATAATGCTTTAAAAATAAATAAATAATAGAAATCAATAATTCTGGATTAAAAATATGAAAAAATAATATCCAAACAATTTGAAAAGAATAATATATGTATATAATGTATATTATTAATTTTTAAATAAGTAAATATGATTAAAATATATATGTCATCCAAATGTCTAATGCATGATCTCTAAAAGATTTTATGAAATTTGCTAATAGCAATTCAAAAGTTAAGATAAATTGTAAAAACTTTGAACAGTTGCCATTTTTAAATTAAAATAATGACAAAATAATTCATCTTATTTAAAGATCATCTTTAAGAGTTTAACCTTCCTATTGAATTTCAACCAAATAATTCAAAACTTATTAGAAGAAATATATGAAGTTTGAATGCTTTCATTTTTAAATAGTTAAGGGTATATGGTTATCTGATATATTATTGATATCATTCTCAAATGCATTATTCATAAAATTTTATAAAAATCTATTAATTAGTTCAAAAATTTAAGAGAGTATCTCAGAAGTTTGAATGCTCATAATTCTTAAAGAGATGATGCCATGATATTAAAAATGCAAAATGCAAAATGTAAAATTATTTTTAATGAAAGCATCCCTATCAAGTTTCATATGAATCTACTAATTAGATTAAAATTAATTATCAAAGGAACAGGCAACAGCAGCATATGAATCTTATAAGCTTTATTTTTCTTGAGAAAAAGGTAAAAGATAGAAATTTTTTTTTAATTTACATTCAATACATTAAGTTAAATAAATTATTTATCATTAGTAGAATTTTAGCAATTTATGTATTATTAGACTTTATATGAGATCATATTATTCAAATCATTAATCATTTATAATAAAGAAAACTAAATAAGCTTAATATTAATTGAATGGATTAAAATGTATTCCTAGAAAACAAGAAATATTGTACAAAATCTGAATGGATACAGGTTTTGTTTAATAGAAGTAGAAAAGAAATTGTGGAAAATTTTCAAAAAAGAAAAGAAAAACATTATCATATCATGAAGACAAATTTGAAGAAAATATGATTAATTTTTGTTATTCAAATATTATGCATGATATTGAATCAGATAAGACCATTTTATATTATAAATAGTCAAAATTATTAATTATAATTTGTATATCATTGCAGTTTTATAATTCTCAGGAAAGAAATCATCATTAATTCTTAACATAGATTTGGTTTGATAACAACATAGGTATATTAAAACCTCATATATTATACTATATTTTAATATTTTAACATTCTAAAGGATAATATACAACTTATTGTGCAACAATATTGATAAAGAAATGCTTATTGCCAAATTTGAATGGAAAAAACATAAACAAAGAAAATTTAAATATTATAGTTAAGTAGAAAACTTTATGCAAAAATGTCTGTCAGAATAACAAGTATCAAATATCTACACTGCCACAAGTTAAAACTACACAAATATCATCAGCTCTAAGGCAAGAATTAGCAATAACAATATTTTCCATTATGTTAAGTAGCTGATGAGGATAGCATAAGAATCTAAAGCGCTCCTACTGTATATAGAGCTTGTATTAAAACTTATTATTGCTAATTCCTGCCTTAGAGCTGATGATATTTGTGTAGTTGTCTGTCAGGATGGCTTCTGTGATATATATTGGACTAAATCTATGCAAATTTTTTTTAAACCACAATTTGAAATTTAAATATAATACTGTGAAGAAGAAATTGTATTACTTACTTACTTAAAGTAATAAAATTATTTATTAAATTATATTAATAAAATCTAGTTTTAGAAAATAATTCTATTCCCAAATTATATTTCTATGAAATAAAATCTCTACATTTTTAAGAAATTAAAAATAATTTACTCTTTCACATAGATTTTTAATAAATTACTCTTTTCCAAATTAGTTCTGAAAACACACATTAATAACAAAATATTTATTTTTAAAGTAATAAACATAGATCATAATTATAACTGCAAAAACTAAGCAATTTATTAAGCAAATTAACATATTTTAATAATACCAAAATTAAGCACTTCATAGACAAAATTATGTTTTATGATTTTAAGTCTATTCACAATAAAGAACATACAGTATATATTATATATTTTTTTAATTTTAAATACATAATATAATATATTATATATTTTTTTAATTTTAAATACATTCATTTGACTTTAAAAAAATATTGGATTTCTGTGCTTTATCAAATATTTTGATCTTATTTCGTCATTTTTATTTTATTTTACTTGTTCTTTCACTGGAAAAAATATTCAAAACACCAGTCACCAGTTTGCTTTCTTTATGATGACATCAATGATGCCTATAAGGAAAAAACTGACGTCCTTGAATAATCAGATCATGTAAATAAAGTACATGTGGTTCCTTTCTAATACATAATATAACTATCTAAAAATAAAACTTTCTGACAACTTCAAAAACATAACGTCATAAATTAATGGAAATTCTAGTTGAAATCTAACAGTAAAAATGACACTTTAGACTTTTTTTTTTTAATTCATGATTAACTTTTCCTCAATTAAAATTAATGACATGATTTTTTAAGAAAAAAAAATCGCATGCAGCGAAAAATACTTCCATTAAAAACGCGCGTGGACGAAACAATCGATCAAGAAGAACATTCAGCGATGAAAATTTCAAGCATAATCATAAAATAAATCAAATCTTTTCTGCAATATTTTAAAATTTTTTGAAAACTACGAGTGTAAATTATAAGAAGCACTATTCAGCAAGAAGAAAGTTTTATTTGACAGCGTAGTTGATCGTTCCGAAAGAGGATTGACATAATCTGTAGCGATGTATTGATTGGAGCTCTTATCAGCATTTGTTATCTAAAAGGCACCAACAGCATACAACCAACAGAATAAAAAAAAAGATGTAATATTAGCACACGTGATTTCTCTTTCTTTAAAAAAAAAAAATAAATAAAAAATATATGTATACTGAATAACTTATTGTCCAATATAAAATTTCAATAAGCGTACATTGTTATTTATGCGATTTTTTTTTATTCTTTTTTACATATTTTGTTAACAGTCAATTGAACGCATTTATCTTCTTATCGTAGAAATAATTTTCAAACTATGACAGCTTTTCAAAAAAAAAAAAAAAAATCTAAAATTAATTAATTATTAATATTCTAAATCCGTAATTAGTTTAGTGCTGTCAAAATAAAAAAATTTGTTTCCAGTTTTTGTGAGTTTCGTTGCAGAAAAATTTATTTTATGATTACTGCAACATAAAACATTTTGAAAAATCAATTTAAATTTTTAAATTAAAAAAAAAAAAAAGTAAACATTTGTTATGACCAATCAGAACTGACACAATTTCAATTTGCTAATTGTCTATTAGTTAAATAATTAAATATGCACAGATAAACAGCCAATAATACGGCTCCTTTTTTTTACGACAGTGGGAGCTCTGGTGAGTAATGTTTACTTTTTCCCGAAAAAAACTGTAATTTATCTTATCGCGCTAATATTTTATAAAGCTAAATAATCAAAACCCACAAAAACATGTGAAAACAAATATTTTTATACTGACAGCACTAAACTAATTACGGATAATTAATCGTTAAATTATAGATAAGTATTGATATGTTTACGAGTTTTTATCATTTCAACTTATTTATGATCGTAATTTTTGTGTCAATAGACTCGCAAATTTCGTACTAGTCTAAAGATAAGAATCAATAATATATACAGTATACTGTATAAATATTTTCAATGGAGAAATCGCGATAACTCAGAAAAATTATTAAGAATTGATAAAGCACAGAAAATATATGTTGAAATTCATCCTTTTAAAGAAATTTGTGTAAAACGCGAATATAAATCTAGAACAGTAGAGTATTTGGGTCAAGAACGATTCTGACGAGTTCATTATAAATCACCGACGAATCCATGCTCACTTTTTATACAAGTTATAACAAGAGGAAACAATATAGCGCTATATATATTATGCATTACATGTTACGCAAATCAGTGTATTTCCTTTATTCATGGTCTTTCACTGCGGTGTTATTACAGTTTCCTCATTGATGATGCTTAATAAAGGAAGGCCGTAACTAATTTTTCAGCCTTGCAAATAGCACAGGAAATTTTTAATGTTTCAAAGTTGACACATGCACGCCCCAATATAAAACAAGTGTGACGAAACTGCAAAAAAAACTGTTTGTATAGCAGATTAAGGCAAAAAAATCGAAAACATTTTGAATAATGCTAAAAACTTACAAAGTTTTAGAGCAGTAGGTAAAGCTTTTATTTATTTAGCCATTTTTTTACAAAAATCTTTCAAATGAAAATATTATTTTTCATATGATGTAAATATTTTCAATATTTTTTTTTCTTTTAATATTGAATGTCATCATCTTGTAACGGGATTAATAGACTTCAATATTAGCATATAGCAAGAATGGAAGAAACGACTATGCAAAATTTTAATTTTTGCAATGAACAATGAAAAAAAATTACATAAAACTGTTTTAAAATATGTCTAAAATCCTTCCAAATAGTATAATAATAATAATTATTATTATATAGGACAAATAATTTTAGAGATATCAATGTTTTAATATTCAAAGCGATTATTATTTTTTTCGTAGCATTTTCAAAATTAATTTGCATATCATGGATAATAAATGACGATCTTCTAAACTTTGAATATTCAGTAGTTTTTGTTTCTCGATATTTTGATACTGGATGGATAAAGGTATATACCAAATATTAGAATTAAAAATCCTACAGGGAATTTTAACTTCAATTCTTTCTTGTCTAGTGAAATTCTTGGTGGGAATGATTTGTTGAACAGAACAAACAAATTGTAATAATTTTTTCAGAAAAAAATTACTTAAAAATGTCAGAAGAGATTAGTTATAATACAGGAATGGACAAACTTCAGGTCATTACGAGCCACATAAGAGAATCTCAAATATTTGAGAGCCGCAATCAGTTTCTTTCTGGATCAATGAGAACCAAATCAATTTTTTCGGACAATCTTAATGGTTTCAAAAATTGTTTATTATATATTCGGCATGCATTTATTTCATATAGATGCATATTACTTTTTACAATACATGAACAAATTATTTTTTTTAAATTTAAGTATTCGTAATGTATTTTCTCCTTATTAACTATTGAATTTCATGGTATGGAGCCACACTGAAGATACTGAAGAGCAATATGTGGCTCGCGAACCGCAATTTCGCCACCGTGGTTATAATATTCCAGGTAAAACTTGTAGTACAAATATTGCATGTTTTCTTTTCTTCCATATTTATCAATTTTCCTTCTGAAGATTATTTTTTACAAATATGCTATTTTATCAATCAAATATAATCGAAGATAATACACAGTATAGTATTTAAAAATCGTATCAAATTATTCTTTAGTGTAACAGGATAAAATCACTAAAATCATCAAAACTAAAACCATCTAAACCCAATTAGCATTAAATAAAAAAATTCTCAAACAGATAAACATTTTTTTCACGTTTTAATAAATTACTTTTCTGGTCTATAAAATTAGTCACTCATAAATTACAATTAAGCTTCGTGTATTTACATTACGATCAGGAAGTATATAAGATGAATGTTGTCATTAGCTGTGTTTACAATATATCGGAAAAGGCTCAAAAAACAAATATGCAGCGATTATGTACTTAAAACTATGCGGAAATTATTCTGTATTCGATATTACATCATAAAAATTTTATTTATAATGCAAATACGTTATAAATGAATGAGTTCGACTGTTTACGCAAAACACTTGCTTTTAAGCAATTAATGGTTCATTATTATTTACAAGTTCACTAGACTATTAAGTATTTCGGCTATTATCCTGCACTGTTTGATAGTTTCGAATTTATCAAGCAGTAAGTAATTACTAAAGAATTTAATCGACAAATCCGTTCCGATCGATCGCTTTAATTTAAACTTTAGTAGAAAAATAAACATTAGCGATTAATAATTCTTATGGGTAATAAATTTCGGATAAAAATTATATATTATTTATTAATTATTTTTTTTAACAAGTATCTTTCGATAGAATGCGAAAAAAGAATACTATTTAGAAGAATTAGTTTGCAACATTCATTCTGTCATTTTATTACGAAAAAAAAGGGGGGAAACTGAAACGTAACACAGGATTAACTTCATTAAAACAAATTAAATTTTAAATTATCAGTGAGTAATCGATAACTAGTTACAAAATTGTAATTAACGTAAAGACTCTATTAATGATCATAATGAAAACGTTTTAAATTATTCGCTGAAACAAATGTCATATTAAATGTACTTCCATAATGTAGCTGGCATCAGTATCATTATATATATATTATATAAAATTACTTTTTTATCTTGAACTGTAAAATATAGAATTTTTACTTAAACTTTTACTTAAAATGTTTTTATAATTTACTGTCGGATAAAGAGCAATTCACATGCGAAATTATTGAGAAGTTTAGTGTAAATTTTTCAATAATTTCACAGTAAACTCACTCAATAATTTACTATTTTAACAAGTAGCAAATTATTGAGTGAGTTTACTGTATGCGAGATAGCTATATAAGTATTCTTTTATTATATAAAAAAGGTCAATGTTTAATCATTTTTCTTCTTTCTTCATTATTTTGTTATAATGCTTAATAGAACAGAAATAGTTTAATGTTTCTAAAAAAAATTTTTTTTAAAATTCAACTTTAATAAATTGGCACCAATATTTTTTGTGCGTTTTACGAAAAAAAAATCAATAAATTACTACATCAATTTTCACTGATGTTTCTTTTCGTGGATGGTGGAAAGAAATTCTTGGATCTTTTTAATAATTCATACTCGCTTTCCTTTAAAAACATATCGTTAGCGTGATCACTTTACATTTTGAATTCATATGTAACAAAAAATTTAGTAAAGTACATAACAAATGATAAGAATGAAAAAAACAACCTAAAGGAAATCTTAACTTCAGTCCCTTCTCGGCTGGTGAAATTGTTTGATGGGAATGGATTTGTTGAATAGAGCAAACAGAAGTTGAGGAGACAGGCTTGTGAAAAATTGAAAACATGTTTTTTTTTCGAAGATATAAAGCGTAACATTGGCAGCATACAATAGGTATGAGGAAAAGCAGATGTTCTAGATGTAACAAGTTGAAAATACAGAATTATACAATATGGATTATGGTAATTTGACGATTGACTTCTATATAAAATACACTGATTTACAAAAAAGTCGATTTTGTTAATTAAATTTTATTTTAAATCTATTAAAAAATAGCAAAAATGTTTATTAATCTAAGATATATGAACTGTATTTTAAAACATAGTGAATTGTTCTTTATCCGACAGTAAATTACAAAAACATTTTAGTGCGTTTATAATCATTCAATATGTTTGTGATGCATAAAAATACCTTAAGCCCAAATTTTGATTAACAGTTCTGTAAGAGAGTTTATCTAACAATGTCATTTTACACAGTACGTTTACCATTTACTGGTTCCACATTGCTGATTCTTCAGAAAGATTTCTCCTGTAGAATCAGCATGTGGAACCAATAAATGGTAAACAAATGCTTTATCGTGCGGCCACTACATTAAATTTGAAACAGACAATCCAATCTTATATAAATTCGAAAAGATGTACAGAATCCAGATTTTAAAATATTAATATAATGGAAACTTATTCGATTCCTTCGAAAGGCCAAGAAAAGTTAAATTTGTCGTTAATCATATTATAAAAGTTTTAATCATGTATAGAACTTTCAAAAGTGACACGTTCAATATTTTTGATAATTTATGCTACCAAATGCTTAATAGTTTTTCAGAGAGAAAGCTGTCGGTCAACTCAGCTTGGCCAATATTTTTTTCAATATTGCATTCACTTTATGAAGTTCTAGATCTTTCTTGTTGGATCTCATTATTTAACACAACAATGCAGTTATAGAAAACTCAAAATGAGTTCCTAACCAGTCTCCGCATCGTATCCTTGTACAGATTCGTAGTCTTAGGCTTAAATTATATTAGCTATAGTTATGCAAACGGATTTCATAGAAGTTTGGCAGCAATCACTTCAGAACCCCACGAGGTTAGTCAACACCATAACAAAATCAACCAGAAGGTTAAGGATAGAAGTCGAAGGTCCGGATTCGGATTCTTCTTGAAGAATCAACTATGTGGAACCAGCAAACGGTAAAAAATTTGCTTTACATGCGGCCATCCAAATTAAACATGAACCAAATAACCCCTTACTTTAAAAAAATGTGAATCATTCCTATGCTCTTATCAAAGTTATAAATTGATAGTCAAACTAAAATTAGCAAACCTGATAAGCATTTAAAAAAATGATATCCAGAATTTAAATTTAATTTCTTTATAAACTTCGATTAAAATTTCTATAATCTGAAGGTAATTTCTTTAATAATTAATATTTAACAATAATCAAACTTGATACATCACATTCTTAGACTGACTTTATTTTTGAAATTATTATAAAGCCAGCTTTTATCTTTCACGGCATAAAATCTACATGAAATTTTCGTATAATTAAAAGCGGATCGATTGCCTATAATTAAGACGTACTTCTAATTTAATTTTCCCAGCATAAATAAAAGGAATCAAAAATAATTTTTGAAATTTGTTGTATGAAAATTCTCTTCCGAAATTTTCTGCTGCCAAACAAATTATGAAGAATAAACTAAACATAAAACTAACACTTAAATAAATTCTCCAGTTTAATATAAACAGAAGAAGAAAATTAAATTATTGTACATTTAAAAAGAATTATAAAGATGTTTAAGCACCGAAAGATTTAACGTATTCTGAAAACTAAGCTTTTATTTCGTAATTTTAATGGTAATTATTTCTAAAATAAAACCGGAAAGATATATAAAAACGAAATTAAGTTTTTCATAACGAAGTTAATCCTCGGAATATGTTTTTGTCGATAAACTTTTCGAAAATAATTTGATAAGAGTAAAGTAAACCAATAACTATATACAGGTGTCTCGCATAAAATTCGGAAACTTGATAGATTTTGAAGCAAAAAATAAAAAAACGTTGTTATGTTGCAAGCAAACTGCTGGCAATACACTATCAAAGTATAGCACAGATATATATAAACTTTGATGGAGAATTGCCTTATATGTACAGTATATACTGCAAATATGAATGTAGTAAAGACTTTATGGAGCCTTCCTTAAAATATAATACATGTGTATTTAGCAAAACGAAGAATGAATTGCTACATCAGGATAAAGATATTAAAATAGTTTGCCATAAAAACATAAATATGGCATTCCAATAAATTTCTATCATTTATAACTTTATATTTTTGATCACAAATAATTTTATTAATCATAATTTTGAAATAATTCATATAAGTATTAAAAATGTAATGTATTTGTACTATATACTTGCATATTTTTTTCTTTTTTTCCTTCATATTTAAACTTCCAATTTTGAGAATTTTATTGTATATATAGAAAAAAAATTCTATATTAACCGATCATCATAATATATATAAGGCAAATTTAAAAATAAAATAGGCATGGACTTAAATCCGAACTTCTTAAATAAAAGTCGAATTACTAGGCGAAATTTTTCACCGGAAGTTCTTCCATCTTATAATATTTTCCGTTCAGCTTTGTATAGATTTTTTTATGAAGCTCTTTCCGTTGGGCTACTTGAATTTACAGTACAATATAAAATAAAATTTTAAACTGTGACTGACATATTTCAATTTTCTGGATGACAATGCGTTCTCTATAATGTATAAAACGAAATTTTACTAAAATATTACATAGATAACGAAATATTTCATATTTTTACTTTACGTAATGCGTAATAATATTCTTCGCTAGATAGCTATGCCGTTGTCTATGATTGAATAAAAATGTGTGCTTTTTTTCCTATCTCACACAATGATCCCAAGATATTTCTGATTAATCAATGAATACCCAGTAATTATTCTGCATTCATTGAGAAACTCAATCTGTTTTCGGTGATTATCGTGCTGGATATGTTTTGTTCTTCTATCTCAGTAAACTTCTATCCAGTTATTTGGATAACATTCATATGCAGACTGGAAACAGCTGAAAATTTCTCTAGAAAAATTTCTGGACATATCCTAATGACAATATAATTCAATAAAAATCTGAAGCAAAAAACATTACGCAAAATTTTTCCCCATAATTTCCTTTTCTAATATATATAAAAACAAGTTAAAACTATGTGATTATTATTTTTATAAAAACCAAAATTTATTATTATTATTTTTTTAAATCATCATAAATACGAGAAATTGAAGATAAAATTTTAACAGCTCACCTAAGAAAATCCTGCGTATTTGTAACATAATTTTAGATAGATCAATAAAATGAATTGTTTTATAGATTTTTTATTCGTCACTATATTCGTTATCTTCAAATGTAAAAAATGAAATTTTAACTTGTGAATATTTTTATTATATTTTTAAATTTTTTATCGTTCTAACAAAACGTTATTTTGACTTCAATTTTTTTTTTTTTAAATGCGTAATATGTTTAGTTTTCAACCTTTACTTCTCGAATATTTCCATTTTGAACATCTCAAAAATATGAAGTTAAAAAAAAAAAAAAAAAAAAACAGAGAAGTACATCAGTGCAAAATATGCTAGACTTTCTCTTCTTTAACTTGCGTATTTTAAAAAATTTGTTCATTTTCGAATCCATCCACTGCATCTAATACTAAGATTTTTGCATCATTACGCCAAATATAACGAGTTTTTATCGCGTAATCACATAAATTCAGATTTCTGAAAAATATTTTAAGGAAGAGGAACTTAAATCCGCACGTGACGAGTGGCTAAATTCGGCAATCGATATAATTCCAGACGGAATAAAATGCGCTGAACGTACATTTTTTTTTTTTTTTTATTCCTTCCTCTCAACAAAAAAAAAATCTGTATTAAACAATTATAAAAAATAATTTATCTAATATGTTTTTAAAATTTTAATACTTCGTAATAATACATTTATTAAACAAAATCTAGACAGTTAATTCTTTTGTTTTAACAATTTAACGAATGTAATCTTCGGTACTATCAAATTTAAAAATCAATTATTTTCTTACGGTGATGAATTAACTTGTTTAGCGTGATACAGATTATTCGACCAAAAAAAAAAAAAAATCATTAAAATGAAGAAACTGCACAAAATTTCGTAAATAAAATGTAACCTGTTATTAAACTTATTAGTATTACATTTATAGATGAAAATAATGAAATTTTTCATGCCTGATCATTCGATTTTCATCAACAATACTGTAGTGAAGGAGAGGAAGCTGATGATAGATATTAATACTTTCACGATTTATCCTAACTCCATTTATTAATTTTAAACACTTTTATAACCAAAAATATATGTATATTTACAGCTATAAATATGTCTTCACTTTTTTTTCCACTCAACTTCAATGATAACGATCGAACTCGATGAACCAAATTGAAAACATTTTCCGATCGTGGATTAGAGGTTATTAAAATCTTTATCGAATTCGTTAAATGCACATTTACATTCTATTTAACCAACTGCGAATCCAATAAACTCAATTTAATGTTTGCTACTGCTTCAATTAACCAGTTTGTGACCAATTTCAGATGTTTCCCAGCGAGTTCAATGTACAATTCTATATAAACTCGGATATTTTTATTAAATTATCTAACAATCCTATGATCTATTCTATAACTTAATTAAGACTTTACAGATACCGTAATAAAATTATTTCAAATGTATATAATCCTCAAAAACATTAATTCGAACTTTAGCTACTAAATTAACGATGGGCGTTTAATATTATCTACATCTGATGAAACTTTTCGATTTTTCTGTTTAATCTTACCAGTTTTAGGTACTCTATATCTAGTAATTTCCAGAACTAGAGATATTGAAAAAAATAAATCATCATTATTAAGTCATCAAAACGCGTATTTCCACGAAAATTAGTTTTGAAATTTAAAAACTTCTGCCATTTTTTAAATGTGATATCTCTTACCATAATTACTGTTTATGTCGTTATTATAATGACAATGATCATTTTCTTGATGTTCATCCACTTTTGGAGGATAAGAATTTTGCTAATTTTTCGTAAAATCGAGGATATATCTCACTGATATAAAGTAATTATTTTAATAGTAAAACAATTTAGGGACTCTACGCATGCCATCAGTCGATGTTGTATATGAATGACAACTGATGACTTCGATTCTTGGCAATAATCTATTGATTTTTGCGTGAAAATCAGATGATTGCTAGTCATATGATTGTCAAAATTTATTTTTTAATTGATTATTAACCAAATTAAAAATGGATATACGACAGATATTGCATACATACATACAATCCTATAATTATCTTGAAAGCTGCCATTATGTTTCCATCGATATTGAGGTATGCCACAGTATTTTATCCCATTTTTCATTAAACTGTTTCAACACATTTTTTTTTATTTCATAAATATATTTAGCAACTTGTGCAGAAGAAAATGACCATAATATTACTGTATTTTGCCTTGTCCATGCTGCTTTACGCCGCTTTTCAACC
>WUQG02433455.1:0-14127 GCA_011317285.2 Androctonus mauritanicus | reverse complement strand
TAAACCTATTAATAAATTAGATCCTGCCTCATTAAGTAATGCATGGAAATGGTGTCATTTTTCCAGGAATTAACGAATAGATAATTGTGGACTTTAAAAAACTAGGACTTTACAGCAATATTTTAACTGATGAATATTTAGTCACTCTTGTTCTACAATGCATTTCGATGTACAATTATAATTATAATTTTTTGTTATGTTATTATAAATTTACAAGATGTAATTATGTATAATTTAACTCGTGTTACTATAGCGACATTCAAAAATCAAAAATTTTGAAAACAGAATTGAGGTGTTCTTTAGAACTGTAATATTTTCCGTTGTGTTAAGTAGCTGATGAGGATTGCATTAGAATCAAAAGCATTCCAACTATATATAGAGCTTTTATTAAAAATTGTTTTTGCTAATTCCTGCCTTAGAGCTGATGATATTTGTGTTGTTTATATATGTTTATATAGAGTACAGAATAGGTAAAAAATCACTATCTGATTTGAAATGATTGTAGATTTGTTAAATATTGACAAATTTACAAACTGTTTCTTTTCTTTTGTTCTAGGGTTTCTCAGAATATTGTGGAATAGCAAGATGATGATGGCAATGATGTTACTGTGAATGAATGATAAAATGGCAGAAAATTGTTTTTGCAGGATTATATTAAAATAGCTTCATGGTTTTAAGTGTAGAAATCTGCCATCCTTATGCAGTTATGGGGCAAAGTGTTTATGGACAACATACTATATTTCATCCCAACACTATCTGAAGTGGATGACTGTTGGCAATGTGGACCCTAGAAAATGTAGTGCTAAATGTAGTAAATGACTGCTCATGAGAGTGAACTTACCAGATATATAGTGCATATATTGTTGAAGAAAGACTTGAAATTTTCAACTTTCATACCACATTACATACAGACATAATCTGCAAAGGACTGTGATAAGCACATGAAATACACAGAAATTATGTTTTTGTGGCATGAAGACTGGCCTGATCTGTTTCATAATGTTCTGTAGAGTAATGAGGAATTTTTCACATTGGTGGTTTTGTGAATCGACACAACTGCCATTATTAGGCAGATCACAGCCACAACTCTGAAATGACTGTAGAGAAAATGCAACATCAACCAAATGTGATGGTCTGGTGCAGCATTACCTGGGACCATATCATTAGTCCTGTCCTCTTATGGAACACCATGAACAGTGGTAATCAGTATCTGAACATGTTGTTATCAAGATGTGTGATCAGTAATTTCCCAATGGGACAATGCTAAATCTGTTATTTTTCAGTAAGAAGGTGCTCCACCCTATTTTGCCACTCCCATCCATGACTGACTGGATAAACACTTTCTGGGGTGTTGGTTGGGACAATGCAGATCATATAAACGATCTGCCAGAAGTCCTGACATTATGGAGATGATTTATGAATCATGTAACGCTTTTTGTGGAGTTGAGCCAAAGGCGAAGTCTATGAAACAAAGCCATGCACTTTGGAAGAATTAGAGGAATATATCAAGACTGTGTTAGGTGATGTTCACTAAGATTTCCTTCATACGACAATTGATGACATACTGTGATGCTTATGTGAAATTTTAGTATAGCACAAAGATTCTCATAAATGCAAAAACAGAACACTTCTTATTTGTGTAAATTTACCATTATTTAAAGTTAAAGCCATTTCAAATCAGATAGTGACTTTTTACCCATTCTGTATACAGTAAAAAGAAAAACAAATATTATTATTTCTTCATAGCAAAAAGGCCATATTTGAAAATAAAGAAAGAGAAAATGATGATTATGTTTAAAAGCATAATGCCAAAGAATAATGTTCTTAAAGAATTAAACAGATTAGATAAATAAAAATATCAATCAATAAAATATATATCCTATCATTAAAAGAGCTAATAAAACATCTAATGTCATTTGCTCATTCATACAGAAAATATAAAATTAAAAATGACATTATTATTAATTAAAATAGAAAGAGAATATTTATCAAATATTAAACTTTAGTAATAATCTGAGTATTCAATATAGGATATTAAAGTTATTAAATTATTCAATTGAAAGATCTCAATCTCAAAGAATTTGTAAATATAGTGAATCATAGGGTCATTATTATTTTCAAGTAAGATGCAACATAAATTTATGAATTTTAAGTGCTCAGTTTGTATTTATAACAGTGTAGTGTAGACTATACATTATCCCTATAGACATAAATAACAGGGAATTCCTTTCTATAACATGAGTTCATTCTAATCTATAAAATCACACTATATGAAACTTTATAGAAACCTAACTACAATGAGGATTATCTAATACTTATATTCTGAAATTTTTGAATGAGTTCATGCATCTTTTATACACTTTTCAATTTGACAGAACAAGCAGAATTTTGAATAATTTAAATGCACTTCTGGAGTTATGAGCTTAATTCATATGTAAGATTTTATTTGTACCATGTATACTGCTGTTATTTTGCATTCAAAGTACTAAAATAGCTTTATATACTGTATTTTTTTAATATATTTTACAAGGACCAATTAGAAGTTTTCTATTTCACAGATTTGAATGAAAAGTTTTGATTATAAAAGCAATAGTTTTTGCTGTTAATCACTGCCATCTTGAAATATTACTGTAATGTGTTAATTAACAATGTAATTTTATATTATATTGGTTGTTAGAGTATTCTGCTATCATAATGTTTAAAATTCTTGAAGAGTTTTTAAAATTTTCTGAAATTTCATGTTTGAAAGTAAGAATGTTCATAATTAGATACAATCCAAAGATTTAACACAGAATAAATAATTTATATTAATACAGTTAACAGAATTAATAAAAATCATTTATTCTGTTTAAGTACATATGCTAAATGAATAATTTCACTTTATAGTTACTGATAATTTAAGAAAAGGAAAAGTATTATCATATAAGATGCATACTATATATACAGTATTACACATTTTAAAACTTAATACAAAAATACTTTTTTAAATGCATTTTATTTTAAATGATAAAAGTTTCTAAAGATTATTTTCATTTAGATTTCCTGTATTTTTAATATATTAAATGAGAATAGAAATGTTATTTATAACATTGTACTTAAGTGCACTATTATAATTTGCAAAAATGTAAAAATTGTATCTAATAGAAAATAATAAAAATAATTATAATAATTTTTTTCACAGTTTTTAAAAAGATTTATGTAAATTTTTACATAAAGGAAAGATATTGTGGCATTTTGTAAAATGCCATTTAATTTAAAAAAAATGCAGCAGGATTCAAGCATATATCCAGGATTTCTCAATAGAAAATGCTATGATATCAATGTAAAAACAAAAAAGTTACCTGTTTTTTCTGAGAAGTTATATGAATTAAAAATACGATTTTTTAAAAATCCAAGGTGAATTTTTTAAAATTCAAATTTTTTATTTTAATTTGGGAATTTATAACAAATGAAAATGCATAAATTTTGTTGTTAGAGAACATACTATAGCATCCTGGATATGAGCCTAGCAATTTTACATGACTTTTTTTATCACATACATTGTATATTATACTATACAGAAGATAAATAAAATATATATCCTAACTATCCATGTGGTGTAAAGATTGTGAAATATATTTACTCAGATAAGATATCTAATCCTATAAGACTGGGTCCACATTTGACAAGTGAAATGAATGAACATTGAAATATATATCAGCAAATGTAGCTGACATAATATCAGTTAAAAATGAGAAATGTTGAATGATGAGCTATCTGCTGTTGATAAGACCAAAGTAAAAAGTTCATTTGAAATTGTTTGTGCCCATGGAGTCTGGACATGCATTTGCTTATTCCTATCAAGTCCTTATTATTGTGAATAATATAGGATTGGACAATATTACTTTATCATTCATTGGAAATTTCTGAAAAATTCTTAAGTTTTCAAATTTTTGGCCCATAATTAATCAGAAGTACTGTAGCAATTCCTCCTTTTAAATAGTGTAACATCTATTATCACATTTTTTTTTAATTCTGCCATTACTTTTCAATAACATAATAAAAACTGCAATTGTAATTATAGTTTTTCATAGATATTTCAAATGAAATAGAATTTTCAAAAATAATGAAACAAACAAACAGTATTATGAGCCTTCAAATATTTCAAAACCAGAAACTGTTATCATTTATTTGTGCATTCATGCATTTTATTCATTCATCAAGTGTGGACCTAGCCTAGCTATACTATACTTAGGTAGGATACTTAAGTAAACAATGTTATCGAAATCTATAAAATTTTTAAATATTAATATTAGTTTTATATTTTTTCTTGATTGTTAAACTTAAATTGTTTCTCTCTTTATGCAATCATTGCTATAAGTTACATTATTTTATTTACTTCAATTCATTTATTATATTGATAATTAAATCAAATTTACATTGATATATTTTTGATAAATAATCTCTATTATTTTATTATGGTAATAATATAATGATATACACAAAATATTGCATACAATGTATTGTCTTTATCAGAAATAAAATGTCTAAATAACAGTCAAATTACTAAAATATTTTTAGCTAGATTCTCTAACAGTGAAGATAAATTAGTTTGCATTAATTTTCCCTTCATTTAGCCTATCAATTCATTGATTAATTTATTAACTTATGTAGAATGTCATAAAACAAGAAATGACTTCAGAATCAAAGTAATGACTCTAAAACCATGGAAATGATAGCCCGAAAACTGATGATAAACATCAAAATTCTTTTGCTAAATGTTTATAGAATTAAGATACTGAAATTTCATATGAAATTTTTGAATGATAGATTTATAAGTTGAAAAATGAAAGAAAATATTATATGAAAAAAGTTACGATGATTATATTTACTGAATTTTAGTTATAAGTACTTAGCAACAATCTTTTATAGTCATTTCAGAAAATGAAAAATAATAATTTCTACTTAATAAAGAAATACTAGATATTTAAAAAAGATGTTAACAGTTATATAAAATAATATATTTAGTTATAGATAATTCTTGTATTCTATCATCAATTATTTCACAAAATATCCTACACTGCCTCTAAAATCAATACAAATAATTGCTTTAATAGGTAATACGCAAGTATTTATCATTTGAGATCATTTATGTTCTGCAATTTCATGCTATATACTTGGTTCTTTAATTATAATAATCAGCTAGAAATATTAAATCTAGCAATAGAAGAGATCATTTGATATAAATTAATTTGTAGAAACAACAAGATTAACACTACCATATGTTTATCAATTGACAATCCACAAAATACACAACAATAAATGAATATTAATAATAATTGGCAAGATAACATATAATACAATGGCTGAAGAAAATTGTTTGCAGAGAAATAGCAATGGTGAAAGAATTGATTGAATATTTAATATATGCAAAAATATAATTAAAAATGGAATATGTTCAATTAAAATCATTGTTGTATTTAACTGATAATATGTTTTTGACTCATTCTATATTATATTATAAAATTTGTTTCTAGAAATACTTCTTTAATGAAAAGTTGTAGCTGATAATAAATAAACATGAAGTTTCAAGAAATAGTTCATGGAAACAAAATTGTTTATCATTATTATACAAAAAATTATTATTTAACAGTTTTAGTTTAACATAGTTAAATAACAATTATAAAGTTTTTAATATTACTTAATGAATTAAATGAATTTTATGATTTTTCAAGATCTGCACCTGTATATAAAATCATAATATAGATATCTATTAGGAATAATAAAAATCATTATATTATGTCAATATTAAGAAATTTTGTCTCTACAGAATGATTATTTTTGTTTAGATAATATTTATTCTATTTTATTAATAAACAGTTTTAATAGCTTTAAACAATTTTTTCGTTTTCATTACATTTTTCTGTTTGTTTTCACCTTATTCGTCTTAAATCTTCCATTACTAAATCATTTGAGTCTATTTGTTTTACTACATTCAAGAAATATGCAAAGAAAAAATACAACCTCATAATAATAATAATAATAATAATAATAATAATAATAATAATAATAATTATTATTATTATTATGTCTTTTTAAAGTGTATTATTATTATTATTGTTACAAGATTCTATGAAAATTTAAATCTTTGAAAATAAATAATTGGAATGAAAATAATATGAACAAAGAAAGAAAACAACAATGATGAATGTAATTTTATATAAAGTTATTCTGTTATCATCACTATTTTCCATCTTTTGATATTCATCAGTAACTAGGTTTTTCCCAGTATTGCTGAAACATTTCTAGCATACAGTTTTCCCTATATGTATATGGATAATCATATCAACTATTATATTATTGTGATCTTACATGTTGGTACATATTTCTGTCATACCACTGTCATATGATGCCCACTGTTATGTCACAATGATGCTATGTTAATGTAGTGATGATGTCAACTCTGGTATCCTGTAACTAATCATAGAATTATTATTCTAACAGTGATCATGCATATCTGATAATATCCCATAATCTATCCATTACTATTATCCTAAAACTTAATAGTATTTAATAATAAATCTTCCAATAATAGAAAGACTTGGTAATGGTAAAATTCAAACAAAAGCCTGAAAGATTAAACATGTACTTTCATCATGGCCTCAGAATGCCATAACTTCTGGAGTACTTTTGATTCAGAATATGCTATGTTACTTAGGATTATAAGAAATCACTTTGCAATGTTTGATCCCAATAGATCAAAAGGTGTGAGAGTTATAGGGAACAGATAGATATAGAAATTCCTCAACTTAAATAGGTGGATCATTTTGTGAAACTAAACCCTATGTAAGTCAAAACATATGCATGTCAGAGCATATTCTAAATAGTATTAGTGTATCACAAAGATGTAACAATAAAAATATTTATATCAAAGAATAAGCACATAAAATGGCCGGATGGTTGCATGATAAAGCAGTACCTTATTCATCTTGGAGGATCTGTGCCCTACTTATCAGCTAAAATTAACCTAATAGCACATAAAACACATGCACATATGATAAATGATGAAACTGAGAAAAAAAATGTGTGAAAATATATTGCATGGCAATTCATTTTTTTATATCCCTGCATTATATTTTTATCTGCTTCAATCAGTAGTTTTTCTCTTGTAAGTCAGAAACATATTATGTAAATATGAATCTATATAAGTCAGAGATTGTCTGTATTTACTTATATATATATATAGATTATTATTCTTTTTTACAAGCCAGTTTTACTTATAAATATAGATAAACAAAGTGTATAATAATTCAATTAAAAAACAGAAAATTCAATTTAAATTGTACAAAACAAATTCAAATAAAAAAAGTGTGAAGATTTTATATCATAAAAAGAAGCAATCCCAAGAAAAAATCATTTTTAATTGAATTCATCATTAACATGTATTTCCTTTAATAGATTAAAAGGTTTTAATTCATTTCAAGAAAATCAGAAATTCACCTCTCTTAGCTAAAAGCATAGTTTATAATATTCAAACATGCAATTTTAATAAATAAATGTTTAAGAATATATTAAAGAAATAACAATAATAGAAACATATATAAATAATGCATAAAAATATATTTTCTTCCACATTTATTTTAGGAGCCATTGTTAGTGATCTTATTTAAGTCAGAAACCTTGAGTATTCAAGAAAGCTTTTCCACAAACAAACATATCAAACACTTTTCTAAATAGGCTCAGTAACACACTTTTAATAAGTTCTTTAATTGGCTCAAATTGGCAGCCACATAATATAAATATATTGTTAATTGAAAATTTATCATTAATAGAAACAATGGGACTTTATGGGAGACAGATTAACAATCTGATATTATAAATCAAGGGATCACTGTAATCACATAATAAATAATTAACACATGTTTGTACAATCACATCTGATAATTATTATATAAAATATATATTAATTAAAGTCCTTTGTTACATTAACCATTTAAAATATTCTAATTTTCCTAAACTGTCACTCCTTTCATCTAACTAAAGATATCAATGAGCATGTCTATTGATCAAGATATGATCAAAAATGCAAAAAATTACTTTGATCATTAGACTATTAGATTGAAACTTGTATGAATAAGATGACATCAAAAAAAGTTAACTATAATTTTTTCTCTTTTTAATTTATTGTACTGCATTAAAAACATTTTAAATAAATTATATCAAATTTACTTAAAATGTTTAATTAAATTTTTATTATTCATTACAACTCCAGTGTTATTTATTTATTAATAAACACAAATTTATGTTTAAAATTCTTACTTTTGGCAACTTTCCAGATTGCATCTCGAATTTATACCATTATTCTTATGGGAAATCTTGTTTCGTGATACGCTTCGTTTTTTGGGAACACAACCCGAGCGTATCCTGAGGTATTCCTATAAAATGTTCTCAATATTAAAAATAATTTTAACAAGCAAGTCAACAATTTCAATGGAAATTCCAAAAAGCTCTTTCTTTTAAAATAAGCTGCCCTCATAACAGTTAGTGGAAGAGGGTCATGATGCCTTCATCTTGATATTTATTCATTCATAAATATATACATATATTTTTTAAATAGAAGGATAATATATATTTTATAGCCATTCTAATTATATACAAAATTTTATTCAAATCAAATAAAAATGAAAAAAAGATAGCACAATTTAAAAATTTAATTGACTATCATCTTAAGCTGGAAATTTATGAATAAAGTGAAACAATCATTTTATATCAGGAGTGACATAATAGTGAATAACCATAACAAATATTAATATCCATTCAAAGTATTTTATGCTATGAATAATTTTTTCAAAAATGAAAATAAAGAAAATAATAAAGTTCAAATTTCTACAAAATATCTTCATACAAAATTAAAAAGAATGAACTGTATAAAACAAAATAAATTAAAAAAAAAAATATCAAATCATAAATGGAACAAACATAAGTAATTAAAACTGATTTTATCATTGTTTACATGAAACATATAGATTCCCTGTTCATGTAAATCAGAAAATTAATCAATGAATTAACAGAATCCCAAAACTTATGAATCATTCATTAGAAACAGATGCTAATTTTTAATATAGCAACTGAATGAGCATAAAATTATTTTTTTCTAGAGACTGATTTAGGAAAAAAATAAAATAATAATAATAATAATATTTTTAACTAAAAATATTAATAAATAGAAATTATTTATCATTATTTAAATATATTTACATATATTTTTCATAAAAATTAAATGTCAAGATTTAATAAGCAAAGTATTACAGTTTAGTTATAGCCATTTTATCGTAATAAAGAATATATAGGAAATAATTTATTATTTTGGTTTTTGAAAATTTATTTTGTTTATTCTATCTATATCATTTGTTATAAAGCTATTTTATATTAATATAATCTAATTATTATTTTAAATAGTAAATTTCTATTGTTATTTTAAACATTTTATTTTTAATAATTTCATTTATATTTAATAATATAGTGTGACTGTTTACACACACAATTATTTATTTTAATAAAAATTGAAGAAATAATTTCTAATAATAAAAACTGCATTCTGAAATAAATTACTATTTTTAATTAAAACTAAAATATGGCCAAACATTTTGGAATATTGATTTGTTTTTATATAATTATAAATAGCAATTCAAGCTCAAAAATTAAAAGTGTGTTTTATATCTAACTATTAACTGATTATAAAATCTTATTTTTATGGGCATGAGTCATATCAGCAATACTAAATTAAGTAATTAAAAAATAAATTTCTTTTGTTATCTTTTTGAAATAAATTAAATCATTTCATTAATATATGTATATATTAATTATAATCTAAATTTATTAAAATTTGCCATCGAAAATAAATTTTTATAATCATAAGTTATCCCATAAACAAAATAAGTCCATATGTATATAATTGTTTGCCAGTGAATAAAATTTAATGAACTATTTATTCTTAATCGAAAACTACTTATATTTTTCTTCTGTTTAGTCCAAGTTTTATGTTTGAATAACATTTTTTCTGTTCTTTTATTAATTACACAAGTTTATTTTAGGCATAGCTAAAATGTAAAATCACATAAATATTAGGAAATAGTGATATATATATCAAGAATAATAAGTGAATGTATTGTTATGCATCTTTTGTACACTCCCTTTTGCATTGAATGATACAATATACATATCTTGAATGCAAGGAAGTAAAATATATGAAAGTGAAAAACATTAAAAATTTAAATAATTTATATTTGCAACTGCGAACTACATTTATTTTGGATAATTCATCTCTATATTTCATGTTATACATAATATCAAAATTTAATATTGATATTATTAAAAATTAAATATTGATTATTCAGAATTATAATATTATAAAAATTTTAAAGTTTTTTAGAATAATAAAGCTTCTAATTTAAAACATTTTAAGCTATAAATATTTAATGGATTTAAGGTATTTACAAAGCAAAATATATGATTTTAATTTACATATATTCATTCTGCATATGGGAAATAAATACAAAAATAGTATTTTCATAGGTTAAAAGGTTTTATTAACAAATCTAATAAATTATTTTAACTTATGAAAATTGCTTATTTTTCATATTTATATAATGCTATTTGATTACAAAACTTTATAGAATTTGTAATTTAATTTAATTAGAAAAAAATTTTTTTTGGTAAACTCTTTGAATGGATCTTTTTTTTTTCCATAAAACTTTTAAACATAAATTTTATAAAAATTAATGTGATATTTAAGAAACATTTTAATTTGTCACTTTCTATATTTTATTTAATTTTTATCTAACTCTCCACAAAGACTAATTTTGGAAGAAATTATAGATGAAATTTCTAATGTAAAGATAATGTAAATAAAAATATCAGATTTTATATTAATATAAAAGATTAATGGAAACTGATAATTCAATTATTAATTGCTACCTATTAATTGTTTCAAGCGTAAAATCATTATAATCATCTACATAATAATTTATAAAAAGTTTTTATTAAAAAATTATATAATACTTACTTGAACTCCCAGAACTTGAACTAGAATTACCACTTCCTGTATTTCCACCTACAACTGGAGTTACAACAGAACTTTGTTCCATAGCAGGACTAGTGCTAGCACTATGTGATGTATTAGTGCTTTCATCAGTAGTTCTCTTGAAAAAACTATGCTGAAGTGCATGATGGGGTGTAATCCTCGTTTTAGGATCATATTCTAGCATCCGAAGAACAAGATCTTTAAATTTTAAATAATCAGAAACTGTATGTCCTGGTTCACCAAGACGTCTTCCTCCAGGTCCTCCAGTTTCTACACCCAAAATATCATGAAGTTTTCTCGTTCCTGGCGGCTTATACTGAAATATTTATTCATTGTTTTAATAAACTTATAATAGTATATTTAAATCTAAATAAATTTAATAATGCCTTTTTTTGAATGTAAAACAAATACTAATCATTAATTATATAGCTCTCCATCCTATGATAAATTTAGTGAAAAATCACAGCTCAAAATTATATAGGAAACTATTATTTGTAAAAACAGTAACATTATTAGTTTTCTGCCAATAACCCTCATTAGTTAGATAAATAGAATAACAAACATTCACTTTGAATTTAAATACAAATAAAATTAAATATTTATAATAAAAATAATTTATACAATTAATAATTACTATCATATGTAAACATAAAATTAATCAAATATAGATAAAAATTAAAAATAAAACAATTTAATAGATTTATAATATTTAGAACAATCAGTGTTGATTTTTTCTACTTAATCTTATTTCAATAATAATCCTAACACTGTAGTTTACTATTACTGCCATTAGGTTAAATCCATATCTTTGAAAATAAATTTGGTAAATTATGATAGATTATCAAACTAAATCTTAAGAGAGATATCCAAATTGCATTTAACCTATTGAATTAATCCATTAATAATTATAACAGAAATTTTAACATTAGTTCAAATTATTTCCAATTATTAAAACATTTTGTTATAATTATCAAGGAATTAATTTGGCAGATTAGGTTCAACTTCAATTATAACTGGTTAAATTACTATATCATGATTTTTCTAATACTGTATTTGAATGGTTTTAGCAATGAAACACATCTTGCAATTATTCTAAATTGATATTCTGAAGGTCCATTTCTAAAAGCTTAAGTCAATAAGGCTATATTCGTCTTTCCAACATATACCTCTTGCTGGTATTCTTTAACCTTTTTATGGAATCTTTTTTCTCCATTTATGTTACAAATAAGTCATACTGATTAGAAACTAAGAAATTATAAACAACAGAACAGAAATCTATCAAATTTCTACTGAAAGCATTAAAACAAAGATAGCTGATAAATAAATATAATATAAAAAATACCAATGAGATAAACAGTTTGGAAGTAGAAATTATTTCTTATAAAAGAAAATTCAAACTAGCTTATCCAAAGTCCAATAAGATAATTTAGTTTTTGTTTTATAGGACCTAGTTATTAATGGAATTATTTCTTTATTCACTAATAACTTGAAAATAGGAATTATTTTTCTATTCATTAAAATTTTAGAAAAGAATCTACATATTGATTAGGAACTGCAAAATGTGTAAAATGTAAAGAAAAGTGATATGGGTTTTATTTTTGATATCATCCAAATATTGCAAACGTTACAGCATAGAAATGTAATCAATTATAATCATCTACTGATTACTAATTGATGTACTCATGTACTGATTTATGTGTAAACTGATTATAGTTATTGTGTAATTAATTATAAGCATCTAGTGATCTGGCTAAATTCAAGAAGCTTTTTCCTCCTTAACACTTTCTGCTGGGATTTGAATCTAATGACCCTTTCTAGAAACAGGAAAAATGTTTGATCTGTAATATTTTTAATTTAAAAAAATAATTTCTATCATCAGTAAGCAAACAGACTGGATGCATATCATGCATCCCCATTTTCAAATATTAGAGTTTGGGTTTAAAAAATTGGAAATTTTGCTGAAAATTAGAAATATTTATCTAAATAATAATAATAATAATAATAATAATATATATATTCAAAAATTCATAAATGATTGATAAATTAAAATAAAAAATTCTAGCTTCTAAGATTTTGTTGCTGATAGATGTACAATTTAGACAAAGTACAAGGTCATAAATTATGGTGGGAAATAAGCAATTGATCAAATAGCATTGTAAATAATTTTTACAAAAAATTCTCAATTTTATTATGTAAAAATTCTTAAATGTCACTATAATTTATATTTGCAAGAACTCAGCTCATTTTAATAGTACATATGTTTATATTGAAAACAAAACTATAATGTAGAAGAATGCTTTTCAACCTTTTTTTATCTCACTTGAATCTATAGTTAAACTTCTGTAGTATTTAAATTATGATGGAAAAAAAATGCTTGCTTATGCATATATATTTTTTGCTATATTATATACTTATATTTATTATAACAATTATATATTTGTATAAGCAATTTAAAGAGATTTTAATTTTGATAAGTACACTTATTGTGCTTTGGATGTCTTTTGAAAATAATTTAATTAATGATCTTTAAAAATTTTTGTGGCACACCTAAGATCCTCTCATGTGCATACCAGTTGAAAATCACTGATGTAGAAACTGATTTAAGCTTGCATTTTCATAGTATAGAATATCACATAACAAATTACTATATGCAACTATGAAATTGTAAGACAGAAATAAACAAACCAATGATATTGTAGATATTTTTCAGAAATTAATAAATTATAAAGTATAAAAAAAATAAATGTAAAAACTATTTTTATGCTATGGAAACAATTTCAAGATGAAAGGATAATATTTGGTAGAATAAGTGATATCTATCTATATGAAACAAAATACGATAAATTCGTAGACAAACTGCTAATCCCTTATCACTTGTAAAGTATATACCAATAAGCACACTTATGCAGTTATGAGTAATTCTTATTAACTTTATTACAGAATAAGAATAAGCACTTTCGGCTTTAACGCCATCTCCAGGTTCTTGAACGATCGAAAATTTGACGTATGTTTGAATATTTGTCATATGTTAATGTTCGAAAATTTGTTAAATACAAATTTAACAA
>WUQG02433444.1:0-14129 GCA_011317285.2 Androctonus mauritanicus | reverse complement strand
GAGTGATCTGATAGTGAGAAGATGCCAAATATTTACTCTTCTATAATGGTCCTTGTAACACTCCAGAGGGGTGTTACAAGGACCATTCTATAATGTGATTTTCCAAAAAATGACTTTCTGCACTGCAGTACAGAAGAATCGAGGGTGGGCAAAGCTGCCCCTTTTGTAGAAGTTACTTTGCCCATCCAAATTTTAATTTTTTCGGACTGCATAATACATGTAAATTAAATTTAAAATCACTAATGACATCTACTGCCCATCGCACTAATGGGACAATTTGTATCTTCACGAAAATTACTAGTATCTCCAGACATAATTAAGTGTAAAGTTAAAAAGTGGGCAAAGTCACCCCGGTTGACGGTATATAAAATAATTTAGTATGCCTCTCGAGTTAGAATCGTTGCGTCGCTAACACAACTTGAACCTAAATAATGGTGTAACTGATGAAATGATGGCAGTCTGCTGTCGGTGGGGCGAAACTTTTAGTTTTCTGATGTGTACAGTTTTTTGAAATGAATTGTTAATACAACGGAATATTCGATTCGTACTGTTAATCATCAGTCGGTGGGTGAGTGAATCTTTACTGATGTTTTAATGATAATACACGCAGGCAGCGTTGCAGTTTTCAACGCGACCCACCTAATTCCAACAGCTAAGTCCAGTTCTTTCCTGAGGTTAATTATGAAAAAGTGAGAAAGATTTTCAATTAAAATATTATTTATTTACAACTAAAGACGTATTGAATATAGATTCATGTTTCAAGTTCATGTTATGATTAGCAATGCGACGCGTCTAATTTACAGAAGTAAAATATAATATAAATTACTTAGGCAAGAATAATCAAATATAAATAGAAATTTTAACTTTACGGATCTCTTCATTAGTACATCTGTCACTGAAAATCTATTCACTGAGAAATTAATAGAATAAAACTTTTGTTTTGCAACAGTTAAGATACTTAAATGTTGTTTACAAATAAATCTCGAGAGTATCTAATATTCAGATTATTATTTAAATTCATTCTATTCAATATAACGGATTTATTGTTCACTCAGGTAATACAACATAGCTATAGGTTAATATCAGATTTTCAATGTATTTGTGATAAAAGCTTATTGCATTAATAAATTGTTAAAACAATAAATTACATTGTTTCTATAAACAGTAAACACATTTAAATTTATTTTGTATCCAGTTCAAAATTTTGAAACTCAAAAAAATTTAATATATACTGTATATATAATTTCCGATTAACCATTCAAAAGAAATGAAAAAAATAATAGAACGTAAAAGAAATGATATTTTTCGTAGTATTGATACAGATTCTTAGAATTAGAAAAACTTAAAAAGTTATTCCAAACTAATCAATAAGCAAACCACGCCTCCGATTCGAAAATCGTTTTGGTATAATTCTGACGTCACTATAAGGTTTTCATGGCAACATAGGTTTACATGTGTAATCCGAATCAATATCGTAGAATATGTCTTTAAATTCAAACTAAATTAATAAAAGGAAAAAAAATCCGCGAATTTTATAATTGAAAAGGGTCTCGAGTTATTTTACATCATACTAAATTTCACATTCGTCAATCTTGGCAGCTGTTAATAGAATCTTTTTACCACAAGCAGTTACGCAATTAAAACTAATTTACTCAATGATAGTCGATTATCTCCGTTCTCTTTTACTGAGAAATTTAAAAAGGCGGAAGAATACGCAAAGATATCCTTATAAAAGTGGAGCACGTTAGAGGACATTTCCTTGTTTGGATAGCTTGTAACAAGAAAACATTTGTATTTGATATACGATAGGTCTTATGTAGAGTGAATGATCTTCGGAAAATACCAAGAACCCTGAGACTTTCAAGGTCAATAGTTCTATGTTACAAATTGTACATTTATGTAAATCTATCCTCCATAATTTATTCCTGAATGAAATTTCATTTATGAATGATATATCTTTGAACTTACCTGAACATCAGTGAGTCCTTCTAATGCTTGTCGGACAGAATGTTCGGGTCTTTGAGCCTTTAAAAAATTTACATACATTTAAAAGCAGTTTTGGATGTAGTTAATTAACATTCTACAGATATATATAAATTATTCTTAAAAGCATTTAAAATAAAATTGTATTTTATTAAATATTATATTAATTATAAGTGTTAATAACTTAAATAGTGCGATAGATTGAGAATTTTAAGTTTGCCACAGTTAAGAGTAAAAATCATAATAAAATGCGAAAAAAATTTCCCTCTGTAAACTACTTAGAAAAATTTTTTCTAAGATCATTTTTTGTAAAGTAATAGTTTGTTATATTATTAGTTTAGAGCAGAACTTTGTATTAATTTTAAGACTGCATTTTTTTCTCGACATGATTAATCCCAGCAGGTAAATCTATGTAATTTGTTTAGAACGATACTTCAAAAGCTAAAATCGATACACTAAATAGATTAAAATTTTAAGACAAACTAATAATCTAAATATTCTGAGATAGTTCAATGAAATAAGCTTCATTTTAATATCGTAATTTAAAAAAAAAAAAGTTTCAGAAAATATAGATCGCTCAACTTACCAGCAATCCAGTCTCGACGCTGGGTAATAATGTGATTTTAGCACCATCGGTGACGTGATTTTCCATCAATGTGCCTTCAGTTAGTTGTCTGAGGAGAAAGTTAAATCATATCAATGCTTTCTTTAATGATAATTCTGTTAATTCATATGGTTATATGACTCAATTAATTTCACCAGAAGAAAGACTTTAGACAATTGGACGAACACCGATATGCTTGTTCTCCCTAAATACCCCAAAATGACACATTCCGTTTCCACGGTAACAAAGGGACCCAAGAAAATATGGGTCACTAACGTTTTAATTCATTTTTATACGAGATATATTCTTTTTAATTAAATTATATATTATGTATAATTATAGAAGATATATTGCCGTTACAGGGCTAGCAGTATATTTTTTTGCAGTTATGTATACATAGGGAGGAGAAATTACTTTAAAAACATCTTACAAAATTGTTATTTTTTAGTGAAAGAATCTTTGATCTTGAAATTCGGTTTTTATTTTAAAAAATCAATGACGCAAGTTTCCCCTTCTAACGTCAACAAAACAATCTACGGTGAATCGACACAGAAGCGAACTGTAGCCACCCACGCCCGAAAGTGTGTTGTCGTTGCTCGGGTCGTTTGCGTCACCCAATGACGTCAGCCGTGGCCCTGACAGACGTGTAGGTGGAAGAATCGCTGTAAAGAAGGGGATCGGGCGCCAATTTCTTCCCCTTCAACGGTTTAATTAACTATCGAAATATGCAGATTTAAATCCGTAAGTAAAATATATACTAAACAGAGTTTTCTCTTATATTCCCGGAAATAAATTGTCGATTCGACCGAGTAAACATGCGTTTAAATCTTCATCTGATGTCTTTAAACACTCAGAAAAAATTCGATTACAAAAAACAAATAGATTTTCGCTAGCGCGAAATTAACTATCGGGCCAGTTGGGCGGCGCTGACGTCATCCTTACGCGATTAACGTCAGTAGTGACGTCAGCGAAGGTAGCTTTGACTGAAAAGGCCAAAGGCTACGGCTGGCAATGGCGGTCGATACGACGGGAAAGGTGACCTTCTAATGCTGCTGCTTGTGCACCAAACTAAATCCGTTGTGATCTCTATTCCCTTCCAGTATAGCCTGTGCTTAATCGAAAAACATAGTTATAACCCGTGATAAAGCCGACAACTTCCGTTGTGGTAAACCTATCTGAGGAGAGAAAAAATATGTTTACACCGCGCGCGTATATAACCGTGACTGTTTCCTGTTCGGTTCAATCACCTAGAGACTGTTAGCTATGTTGTTAAGTGATGATAATTATCTTAAAAAAATTATCACAAAATACAATTTGCAAAAAAAAAATCTTTTAGGGAAATATTCAAAAGAGAAATTTTGGAATTGGGGAAAAATATCAAGACGGAAAAATTCATCTAGTGGAGCCTGTTTGTTGAAAAGATTGTAGTTTTCAATTGACGTCACGTCAATTAGGACAGAAAAAAATAACCAATATTATACTTAGTTTTAGTACCATTTGTTTTAAATTTATGGATATTATTTTTATTATAATCTTTTTAATTAAGGGATCATATAAGCAAGCTATTATTTTCTTTTTAAACAATGAACGATAAGAAACTTATATGTTTCCTAAAACCTAAAAATAATTCAGGATGCACAATAATGACTGAATACAGAGACATTAGAAGGGTCCTGTCCTCATTTTCTAATGTCAAGGACAAACGAAAAAGCAAACAGCAACACACTAGGTATAACTTGATTTAAATACTGTTTATGCATATTCTTACAAATATACAGCACTAACAGGCAGTATGAGAGTCTTTAATAGTTTACAAAACTCCATTGTAGTCATTCCCGAGAGAACAAAAGACGCTTTGCTACGCATGCGTAAATGCAATTTCTAATGCAAGAATTCCAGCGAGTTAATCTGAGAAAGATATTGATATAACTAATCTACGGGTCATTTGAAGATATTTTTAGATATACGAATATGTTTAGATTTTTTAAAAAAACACTGTCATTTGAATGTTCTCACGAGCAGACAATGACTTTAGATTTAATGCATTCTTCTGTCCGCCCTCGGTTCAGGAAATCACCCCACTTCCTTTCTATCGGTCTAGGAAACAGGAAGGACAATGATAGTGGGTCTCCTGTTTGTTAAGCGTAGGTGGATCTTTAAAAAGGTATTCAATTTTTAATATTACACATTTGATGGAATTAGCTCCCCTCCAAAAATTAAATAAAATTTACTTATACAATAGATATATTCGGCTTATCACGGAAAAGTCAAAACTTCACGATCCCCACTATTTCTTACAGTTGAAATTTCATAATCTTAAAGATCTTTTTCGAATTCTGTACCTTATTAGAGGACACAAAAATAATGTACAGTATATAGGTACTGTATTTATAAACGAGATAGAAATTGTGATATGAGTAGCACAGCGGCTAAACTTCCAACCGAAACTGATACACCTGCACCACCTACGCACAGTGGGCGTCGAGCGATAAAGAATGTCATTCCATTCTCCAGACAACGGGACCCCTACATGCCAACCATGGGGGTTTCGGAGAAAACATCACTTGCCCTTCGCAGCCCACACATACTACTATTGGCCATTGCACAAGCATGCCCGAGAAAAGAATAATTTTGATTTCTCTCTCTTCCTCATGCAGAAATATATGATTTGATGATGATAAATTTCTGCAAATTAAATGGAGTATATATATCCTCATTTAATTTGCAGAAATTTTTTATTATTAAATCCCATATACCTGATCTGCAAGATGACATCATACGATAGGACTCGTTGCAGAGACATCTGGGAAGATGACGTATGGAGAGAGATAATCCGCTAAGGAAATCTTAAATCGATTTTAGGTCTGTGCAATCTCTACACATCACGGCGGATTTGACGATTTTACATGCTAAATGTCGTTTCCTTGAACGAAAAAATTTTAAAATATGCGAGAAGACAGCAGTTTTGGAGAGGATGAGAAACAAGAAAAAATATCTTGTTGGAAAAGATGGTTTGGCGAAGAATAGATGGTGACCGGGCGCGACACGCACAAATATGCTAATGGAAAATTCGACCAGAATGTTTATATAGCATAAGTTACGTAAACCTTTAAAAGATTTTTCAACAGCCTACACGGGGCATTTCTGACTATTTTGGAGCAACCCAACTGAAGCACGTGGGGTGTTGGTACGACAGAAATGTCATACCATCGCCCCCGTCAAACAAGCCGAATTAGCACAAAGCGATCGACAGAGAATGTTGGAAGTAGGTCATTGCAGTCGATGCTCGAATATGGGAATACAAACAGTAGTTAACTTATATAACGCACAGATCGTTTATCTTTCATTCTGGCAGTGTGAACATTAATGCCAATTATGTACATTACAGGCTGCCGCAAAAAAAAAGTTAAAGCAAAAGCAGATAAGCATCGATAAAAGGTCCTTTCTTCCTCCACATTTTTGTATATACCGTGCAACGAAACAATAGCACAAGAAGTGACAATTAAATTGTGCTCGAAGCCGATCTCCAGCCATTTCATGTGCATCTGAGTTCTTTGTTTGCAGAACTCGAGCGTGGCATACATGCCTCAAGAGTGAAAAGGGGGAAGAAACATGCATTCCCCTTTGAGGCACTCCAGCGTGGGTTGTTAGGGGAAGACAAGCGTGAGTCCTTCTCTGGCGCTCGTTTCTAACTTTAAAAAGTTTTAATCAAATATTTCCAAACTTACCTGTTTTTCAATAACAAAACTATCTTGTCCTTCGGTACTTTTAACCTGCTGGCAATTAATTTCTTAAGGTTTTCGACACTAATGTCTTGACTTACATGCAAATCGATTTGTCCTCCAGTTGTGGGTAGAACGAACACCATAATCTGTTTGCAACCTGACTGAACAGTGCATTCTAATACAGGACTTTTGTCTATTGTTGTAGTCGAAGTATTGCTTGCCATGCTAACTAAGGTGACTTTGGAGTGCAAATGTGACACTTTCACACGGAAAGAGAGCGAAAGTGGCAATGTCGTCTCCAATTAAATAGAATGTAAAAAAAATAAACACACGTAAACACACGACAAAGAGCACAACCGGCCGACACCTCAAGACTGTCTCACTTCACGTTCATCTAACATTTCACAATGAAAGATCGACCAACCAATCAGACTGCTCGTACCACTAGAAGAGTCCACCTCGTTCCAATGGGGGAAAGTGTTGTGAACTAGTAAAACACCGGAAGATAGTAAAGTCTAATGACTCGCAGATGATCCAGAAGTATCTTACGCCGAGGAAAAATTGTTGAAAATGTGCATGAAATGCGTGCACGCTATACCTTAGATGGATAACAGTGAAATTGGATCACGTGGTTAGAAGACGTCACGCCGCGCTGACGTCAGGTATGGCGTCAGAGTGTGGCAAGCGTCTTGCCCTGGAATCCGGCCGCGTTTCCAAATTGGCGGAGTGGCAGTGTAATCGCGCGAGGGGAGGCGAGATAGTGACGTAATACAGTCGATTGCTATCAGTAAGAAAAGATAATGAAGGGATTTGGGTGTTGTTTTGATACTTTAGAATAAAAAGAATGACGGCAATATAATAAAAACCTACTAAGAAAAGAATAATTCGCTCTTTGATAATTAATCGTTTTATTTTATCAAACGACTGAGTCGTATTCCAGGTGCTGTACATTTCTCCCACCTCTCGTTTATGACTCACTGTTAAGTGTGACGTCACACCAGGCACGGCACGTGATTTTACGTCAATTTTTGCATTGCTTACTGGTTAGAGGAATGATTGTTTTTCCCCATCGTATTTCTATTAGAAAAGGGCAGTTTTGCAATTATGCATAGCATTTCTTTAGACGAGACAAATCAGCATAGAATGCAGTTTTGTTTGCTCGCCGGTGCAGCTTCCTTCGTGATCCTACGTTGTCATGGTTACCAGAGACGGGGCGAATTAAAATCTCGATTAAAACCCCTGCAGACAGAGTGAGGGTCGTTGGCCCTCTACTGTACCATCGGAGACTCGTTCATTTAGCCGCGAGGCTCTCACATATCCTATGATGAAGTTAAGTCTGCCTGTTTGTTGCAAAAATCTTACATGAAGAAAGAATGCTTTGAATTATTGCTATAAAAATATGCTAAAAATTGATTTTTAATTATTACTTTAAAAGATTTATAATAGTAATACTCCAATAAAATATTATCTATAAATTATTTAGATTGGGAAAATATTGTATTAAATACTGTAGTAGTAATGAATATATCAGATTTTTTTTGTTTTCACGCCGCTTTTTAATTCTATGGAATCGCGTTTTAGTTCTCTTGTTCGACTGGCCCTGCAGGTAAAATGACATTCTAACGTTTGCAAGTCCGATGACATGAGACCAGTTCCTATAAGAGCTAAGAAGTCAATTCTTTTTGTTTCTTTTATCGTCATCTTCAATACATTGCACTAGAAACAAACTTAAAGAAAAAATATTTCAATGAATATAATTAAAAATAAATTAGCAAACTGATATATTTTTCCTCTTATACTGCTGTATATTTTTTCATGTTGCCTATTTGATATATATAAATTCGACTTTCTTCAAATAAAATACTTTCAATCTGTTACATTGAGTACGATATATTCTATTTACCATAGATCTATACTATGCAACCATTATTTAAAGTATAAAAAAAAGATTTATTCACATAAGCATCTTTCATTTATTCATTAATAGCTTTGCCATATATTATTCAATGCGTGCACTGTAATCGAAAAAATAAGTCTGTTCTTTTCTTATAGTTGTATCATTACTGATTATAATTTTATATGAGATGTAAAAATGTCTTTTCAATAGAATATGCTTGTTTTTCTAATTCGGTTTTGCGATTGATGATAAAATCTATATTTTAGAAAACTGAAGATAATTAATAGTGTTTTATAACTGTTTGGCTTTTTTTAATATTTTACTATAAGCTTATATATGAACAGAGAATGTAATCATCGTGTCTATTTTTTCTATACAATATTTTTTATGATTATTGATAAATTATATTTTATAAAAGAAAAAAGTATGCTTTGCCTATATTTTTATACCAGTTAATATTGTATAGAGGAATAAAAAAACGATGCTCCAAATTTCCTGAATTCTTAATAATATAGATAAATAGTAAAAGTTTTTTGTGGGACATACGGTATTTCTATAGCTATAGAAAAACCATATTTAATTAACAGGGTAACTGTAAAGATGCTTATCATAGTTAAGTTAGTTATATGGTTTGCTGTTAATGGTCATAGAAAGCATAAAGATGATCAAAAAAATAAATTTATTTTATTCATTTGTTTTTTGTATAATTATTAAGTTATGTGAATACAAGAAACTTTAAAAGTGTTCGCTTAAAGTTCTTTATTTCCAACAAATTTATCGGGGATGTTAAAACAATTTTTTTTTTAATACTAAAGAACGACAATGATAATAAGAGCGAATTAAATCCGGTTTTCTATTTATTACATTTTTATTTTTTGATCATTTTGTCTGATATAACTAGAATATAATATTAGAAAAGAAGCAGCCATAATAGTGAAAATCAAGAGGAGGCGAAATGTAAAGTTATACTGTATTTTTATAATCAAAATATACATTTTAAAGAACTAAAAGAAATGATAAGTCCGTATATTTATTTTTTATACATAAAACAGTTTTTGAAGTCGAAATGAATAAAAGAAATTAAATTATTGATATAATAGAAGAAAAATGAATTATGGAAATTGATGAGAGAAGTAATAAGAGTCTTTGAAGAGTTTATTAATAAAATAAAAAAATATATGAACCAAACATATGTTTTATGTTGTGTTTAAAAGATCTTTAAACAGTATATATAATCTATATATCATTCTCATGTAGATAAAGATTTAAAGAATAAAGTTGCTGTTATGCAAAACATCATATTTATTTTATAAAGTATAGAACTTTCGTAGGCAATGATATTACAGAAAACGTTTCGAATGCAATATGCCAATAGAATTAAAAAAATCAATGATAGATAGCACTTTGCACAGTCGACAAAGACACGGAAATGCAATTAAAAGTTATTAAAGTAATTCTGAACGTAGGTGTTAAATGGGATCAAAGATAATGTGGCACCTGAAACTCAAAAATAATTCAAAGCGATATGATGAGAAAAATGGGATTAAAATATAAAGGTTAGATGTGGGTTGCGATGTTTGAATAAATTAATAGATAAGCGGGTTATATAGATTTAAGCATGCGAGGAAATATGTAAAACAAATTTATTTTACATTGAAATAATAAGTTTAAAATATTTTAACTCGACGAAAATAAAATTTTTTAAAAATTTTTATGACAAAATCAAAATTGCATGGATAGATAGAAATTTACTCGGGAGTAGATAATAAATTCAAAATGCAGTAATAAAAATATTTTTGAGATTTAAATAAGTTGAGAGATGTTCTTACAAAAATTTATGATTTAATTTGTCAGGATAATTTTTTTTCAATATAGTAAGCTTGCATATGTCGTAGGAGTTTAAGAATTTTCGGTATAAATTAACTTTTACATTTATAAGAAAGTAACTGAAAAAAGTAGTTTATTTGCTAATTTTTTTTCTACGAAAATTAAAAATTTCAAAATAAATTAAATATTTCAAAAGATAGAAATAAGAAACAGAGGGAAAAAATAATTTGTGAGAAGAAAAACTCAGACCAAAATTACAATGATTTATGTGAATGATAAGAAGCAGATTATATTTTATTAAATTTTCAGATAAAATTGTTATTATTTATAAATTATATGCCCTATTATATATATACCTATTTTTAATTATAATTATTTATAATAAAAATATAATGCTATTAGAACTAAGCAGTCTATATTTTATATATAATTATAATATTATTTTCTCTCGAATATCAGATTAATAAAAGTAATAAGGGAACTTCAAAGATTAAAAAAGAAGTATGAATTCAAAAATTAATATATTTTCTTTTGCTCACAAAAATTTATAGTGATTATATAAATATATGTTATAAAAAACATTTATAAATGAAAATTTTTTTAGATCTCTTTTTATTATTTTAGCACATATGTGCTAAAATAATAAAAAGAGATCTAAAAAAATATATTAATTTTATTTATTTTTCTATATGCTTTTTTTTGCTGTTTAGCAAATTAATTTTTCGTAAATCTAGATACCTCTGGATAATGTTATGATCTATAAGCGTTGGGAAAATGCAAGCAGGATGACAAATAAACTAACTTTGAAGACAAAATACATAAAAAATATAAAATTTTAATTTCAAAAAAATGGAAATTAGCATTAAATTTAATCATTATTTATATATATTTTTAAACAATAATTTTTCTTTTGAAACTTGCAGGCACAATAGATCATTGAGAAGTGCAAAAATACCAATTCTTAATAAATATAGTGATGATCATTTATTATTACTAAATACAAGTAATTATTAATTTTAATAATATTATATATATATATATTAAAATTTTTGTTCAGAAAAATGATTTTGTTTATAAAAGTCGTTTGTCATGTGTGTTATTGTGAATAAAAATGAATAAGCTAAATTTTATTGAATGCACGGTTCGAGAAGAAAAAAAAAAAGTATTTACATACAATGATATAAATGAATACATGAAAAAATTAATGATGAGATATTGTGCCTGTAATGAAGATATCAAATAGCAAATTATAAAATACTGCATGCTATAAATAATTGAAGAGCAACTTTACCAGAACTTTTATTCCTCCGCATGATAAAAAAGGTTAAAATGAAACAACAGAAAATATAATTATTTATATGAATTTAAAAAATGGAAGTTTTTGTATGTTTTGGAAAGACAAAATATATTTTCCAGATAATCTCGTAGTTTAAGAAACAAATGGAAAGATCTATAGGCAAATGGAAAGAAAATGTTTAATTGAGAAAAAAATTCGAGATTGTTATCGGAATAAATTGAAACTAAATAAATCTTTAAAAACAATTAAATAATTTGAAATTTTATTATTATTATTATTATTTTCAAAAATCAATAGAATTGTTAGTTTAATTCGTTTTTTAACTTTAATGGAAAGAAACATTCAAAAATCAAAATTAAAGAAAGCGATTCAATTGATATGTATAGGAAAGAGTTGAAACATTGATAATTCTAAAGAAACTCAAAACGAAATTAGCTTGGAACAACAAATATTTATCATAACGGACATGGTTCTACACATCATCCATTATTTTCATTCCGAATAATCAATCAGGTCATCTTTCCTACTTTGTTCAATTTTGTTTGGCTCTGTAAGTTGCAAACCAGAAATAAAAAAAAAAATAAATAAATAACTTTTATCGTCTCCAATAACATTCTTTCTGCTTCTCTTTTATTTTCCTCAGAAAGTTTGTTTTTGCTAACAGTTTCTTCTATCTTAACGACACAGCTGTAGCCAACTTATTATTAATCATCTTTCTTAAAGTTCAACAATTATGGATGAGATATTGATTTTTTTATAAATTTAATTTCAGATAAAATTCATGCTGTTATTAAATTATATCGGACTGTAAAAATCAGTGAAAATTAAAATTTTCACTGATTTTTGTGTAAATATAATATATAAAATTTGTGTAAACATAATATGTAAAATGATAAATTGAGAGACCGATATGGTCCTACATTTGTGAAATTAATTAATAATTTTTAATTAATATAAAACTATGCTAATATTATACAAAATTTAAATTACATTTGTGAAAAGTAAAGAAAAATTGACCGTTTGTTGTAAGGTAAATTTAATTCGAACAATGTTTAAAATTAAAATCTATTATTCAAATATTGTATTTTTAAAAGTGTGTTTATCTTGCATTGCAACAGTAAGAGTAAGAAATAGGGTAGTAGAACGATACATCATCAACATCAATAGATTCTGAATGGATATTTTACAAAATCGAAACCGAAGGATAAGGCGGTGGCTCTAACCTCCTAAGGAAGAAATATGAAAGATGAACGGTTTATCTCTTCTGAAATTCAGATATTTTTGGAGCTTCTCAATTTGAAAATTCCAATATTTTTGGAGCTTCTCGATTAGAAAAATTTGAATTTTTGGAGCTTCTTTAATGGCTCGAATAATTTTTGAAGCTCATCTATTTCGAAAGGATGAATTATTAAAGCTTCTTTATTATAAGGATTTGAAGTTTTTGGAGATTATCTAATAATTACATTTGATATAAATTTAGTTAGCTATTTATAAAAGAATGAATAGAATATTTTAATTGGTGAGGATTCAAATATTTAGATATTCATAAAAAAGATTTCGAACAATTATTAAAAGTTTAAATGAAATCGAAGACATTTGGAATCATTCTATTAATTCTAGAAACAAAATTTTTTACTATTTTTGAAGAATTCCACTTATATTTTAATCCTCTCATAAAAGTTTAAATTTATTAGAACGTCTTTATTAGAAAATTATACTAAACGATATTTATAACTCACTTAAAATGTCAAAATTTTTAAAGTAGTAGTAGAGTTTAAATTTTTTGCAACTTCTGGCTGATAAAAAATGCTGAAATATGTTTTTAAAATTCACCAATAAGAAATATTCGAACTTTTGAAATTTCCAAATCAAATGTTAAAATTTTTTTATAAACTTAAAAATGTTCAGATGCAAAATACTGTATATCGATGATAAGAATATTTTTTGTAGCTTCTCGTAGAAAATTTAATATTTTTAAAGTTTATCTGTTAATATTATTTTTTAAGTTTATTATTAACATTTTTTATTAAAGGAGTTGAATGATAATATAGTTTTTATCAGGGTTTAACGAAAATAAACCAATAATATAGAAAATAATGTATTTAAAAAGTAGATGATATTTTTATAAATTTAAAAATAAAATATGAAAAATTTGTTTGCATTTGATATTTTATCTGTGTACCTTAAATTTAAATAACATAACTCGCTTAATAATTTTGCAAATCTTGCATTGTTACATCTGATTATGCAAAATAAATTATTATTCATTTTTAAGTGCAAAAGAATTTAATTTTTAATTTTATGAGAAGAAAAATTCCTTATGAATATTAAATCGTGATATATTTTAAAAAATTTTTATATTATTTAATTAATTTCAAATAGGTGAAAAATATAGTATGTTAACGTTTTTTACACTCTTTGGTTATTCAAACGTGAGAGTTTTGAGAAAGTGGTGGAATGAGGAAGTTAAAAAAAAAGAACGAAAAGTTAGTGGAATACAATAGCATTTAATTTTATTTAAAATTTTGAAAAAAAAATGTAAAAATAATTTCGATACAAAATATTAATTATATTTACAATAAAATACTAATCTCATCTTTTAATTTACACGCGACAGAGCTTGTTAAAAAGAATACACATTCAGTTTTAAAGTTGCAGAGAGTAAACGAGTTTGCGAAACGAAAATGGCTAGCAGTTGTTGATCCTAGGTCACGATAAAGATTTCTCACGTGTGTTGTCTGCAGTCAACACACGTGAAGTAATCTCTATCAAAATGTATTGACAGAAATAGTGTGG
>WUQG02433433.1:0-14130 GCA_011317285.2 Androctonus mauritanicus | reverse complement strand
GCGTAACGTATTTTTATGTTGGTATAAAATAAAGGTAATTTTATACCTCCAAAAAAACAAAATTATAACTGCAAAGTAGGATTTTCAGGGAGATTGAGTCTAAGCAAAACGCTATCCGACATGATTTGCATATAGAGTGACATTGAACAGACAAATTGGGACACGTTGCATTCATCACTTCCTGCCACAATATCTCTAGACACCTCCAATTCTTCCTTTTTCCTGACATACGGAAGAGAGGTTCCAATCTTTTAGACATCCATACTGCCACAATCACCTGAAGACGTCATTGATGACTATTTCTTTCTCCTCTAGACTTCCCTACAGGAAGTTAGGCAGCTGTCACGTTTACGGAAGCTTAGCTTACAAGCCAGCAACAAACGACGATAAGAAGTCCGACACGGATGTCAACCATAAACCAAGAAAGGTTCTAGTATTCATCCCTGTGAAGAAAGTCGACATCTCATGGAAACTTCTTCAATGATACTTCAGCCTTATCGAGCACTTTTCAAACGTCACGTACGAAGTGAAAGCCACGAGTTATTAACCCAAAGAAAACTGTGATAACGATGCTCACCTGTTTTAGACGAAATCTTTAACAAAGTGATCCGGAAATCAAGGTTATTTTTCCGAATTTTCCCAGTAACAGTTAAATGATACTTCTCTTCAGATTGAATGATACAACTGGAAACCTAGGTGAATATACTCATTTAATATTTCCTTTTTTTTTTAGCGGAGAAAGAATATTAAAATCTAAAATAATTAAAGTGTATATAGATTATTTTTTTATTTAATAAAAAACTACGATTTTTTTACTTTTTATTGCTTTATAATTTTTGAAAAAAAGCGCACCGAAATGTTTTAAACCGATTTTTTTTTTCCTACCTAAACCGAAAGAAATTTTTCTACGTAACCAAAGGAAATACGTCATGGTGTAGTTAACTAGAACTCGTTAGACGGTGACGCAATTCCGGTCACGATATCACGTGACAGAAGGAAAAGCCGTGATGGATTAATAAAGGAAATTCTTTAAGAAAAATGCTATAAATCAAAGGTGATGAATGCTTTTCGTGATACGGTGATGATTGCTCGATATTTGTAACATATGTACAAAACATGATCCTGTTTTAAGCAGAAAAAAAAGAGATTAACGATCATATTATACCGTTCTACTTCTAATACGAATTCAAATATTACTAATATCATCTACAATATTTTCTCATATTTTTTTTTTCTCCCAGTTTCCTCGTCTAGAGAACGAGCCCAATTTCAAAAATTTCTTTCTTTGACGTCTTGTATAAACGTATAATTTCTGTCTAGAATTTATTATTTACTCTATCCACACAGATAAAAAAAAATTCGGTATAAATGATTATCGATAATAAACACAATCAAATTGTTTTATTTGTTAAACCATTTATCAGAAAATATATACGATACAAGTGGGACAGTCATTTTTTATCTTTTGTTTACTTCGGAGAATACTTTTCTCTTCTAGTTAACTACATAACATATCGATGAATATATTAAATGTGTCAGACATCACCCAGTAGAATTTAGAAAACAAAATATTTTTTGATCGGGGGAAAAAAACAAAAACAATAAATTTTTAATCGATATAAATCAATAAATTAGTTATAACTCCTTCCATTTATTCACTTAACGTGTAGAAAAATAAATTTCGCCATCTTTCTCGATATCATATTCATTCATTTATTAAATTTTAATTATTTATCACTTAAACTTCATCAAGTACGGTAATAAATTTTTCCGGAATCTCTCTCTCTCTCCTTTATCACAATTTGATTAATTTTTTTTTTTTTGGACGAAATATATATATAAGTTATATCGGAATATTTTTAAATAAATTAATTTTTTTTGTCGAATGTGATAAATATGAATGATATATAGTATTTTTTCTCATCTTCGTACGACAGGAATACTGCATAATTTTTTTTTTTTTAGATTTTCATATATAATATATAATTTATACATAGCAGAATAAATAAGTGTATGAAATTTCTTTAAGAGAAGTACTCATTAATATTAAATACGATCGAAATGATAAATAAGTTTTATTTCGGTATATATATCATTGACAAAAATGTCCATAAATGAATATCTAAAATTTGTCCTCTTCTGGAGGAAAAAAAAAAAAAAAGAAGAAGAAGAAGAAAAGCACATAAATAGAGAAGTTTTCCAATTTTGGAAAGGGTCGATGACATCCTTAGGCATAATTAGTTGGCATAGAAGAAAAAAAAAATTTTTTTGGAAACGTTAAATCAGATATTTTAGATATTATTTTGAAAAATAGTAATATAATTTTTTTTTTCTTTTCTCAGATATATATTTTTTTTTTTTTTTTTTGAATTATTGAACAGATTATATTTAATTGTGGCAACATAGAATTCAAAATGTATCATTTTGCAGTTGAAACAAATTTTTATAGTTTAAAAATTTCCAGGGGAAAAAACATATTAACAGAACAACGATTAATGTTTACTTCAACACATAAAATATACTTAAATATACATAAAATATAAATTACTTTGGTTTTCATTTCTTTTCAGATGATCGAAACGTAATTTATATTTTGTAATTTTTTTTTTTTTTTTTTTTGTGAACTGTAAGATTAAATTAATTTTCGTTACGGAAAAAATAAATCTTTTTAAATAATAATTCGTTTCGATTGTTGATATTCTTTTTTTTCCAATTATAAAATTTTCTAACCTACTTATTTTTTTTTTTTTTACAATTATTGATATAAAATTAATGGTTGACTAATTGGTATCGATTATTGTAAACACGATACTCTTCTTACCAAATTTATTCACGGAATAATATAAAATGTTTCTAAAAAATACCGATCTACATAAATAGTCTACCATAAAATAATTTTCTTTTTTTTTTTTTAAGAGATTTCTCTTCTAGAGAGAGAGAGAGAGGAGGTTATTCTTTTGTTAAGGGGCTCCTTTCTGAAGGAAATGAAGCCCCTTCACTTAAGCAAACTTCATTAATGGTGGACATACTCAATGCCCAGTAAATAAAAAGCCGTCCTGGAAAAGCTTCTGTTTTTTTAATTATGGAGAAGAAACAGTTGATCATTTTTCGGGTGGACTATAAAATTCAGTATTTTTTAAAAATAATTTTTTGTTTTTGAATTTATTATTAACAGTTAAAACGTTTCTAAACGCTCCGATAATTATTAAATGAGCAATTATAATGCTATTTGGGTTGTTATTGTTTGTTAAAATAATCGGTCATTAATAATCTATTCCATTGAATAAATCTACTGTTAGTAATAATTAATTTTAAACAACAGATTAATTGTTAATTTTTATAACACAGATTTTGTCAATTGCATCAATCGGTTTCATAAAATGGATCGATTACTCATTATTATTATTATTATTTGTTTTCGCAAAATGGATTAATTTTTAATCGTCTGCCATGACGTAACAAAACTGATTTGATTGTTAACAACTGTCTGTTTCGACAATGAATTATTAATACTCGATTTCAAATCAAAATTGTTCTGTATTAATAATTTTGATCGATTGTTGAAAATCTGTTTCACGGCTCTCAAATTATTAATATTGTATCTGACAGAATAATCGATTATTCATTTTAAACAGTAAATTAATTGTTAATTTTTTTATATTACAGATTTTATCGATTTCATTAATCTGTTTCATAAAATAGATCAATTACTTATTATTAGTTTTCGTAAAATCGATTATTATTATTATTTTTTTTTTTTAATAATCTGCGATGACGTAACAAAACCGAATAGATCGTTAGCGACTGTCAGTTTCAACAATGAATTATTAATACTCGATTTCAAATCAAAATTGTTCTGTATTAATAGTTTTGTTCGATTGTTGGAAATCTATTTCACGGCGCAAATTATTAATATTCTATCTGACAGAATAATCGATTATTCGTTTTAAAACAACAAATTAATTGTAAATTTTTTATATTACAAATTTATCGATTTTATTAATCTGTTTCATAAAATAGATCAATTACTTATTATTCGTTTTCGTAAAATCGATTATTTTTTTTTTAATAATCTGCAATGACGTAACCAAACCGAATAGATCGTTAGCAACCGTCGATTTCAACAATGAATTATTAATAATACTCGATTTCAAATCAAAATTGTTCTATATTAACAATTTTGTTCGATTGTTGAAAACCGTGAAAGAGATTTTCACGGTTCAAATTATTAATATTCTATTTGACAGAGTAATCGATTATTAATTGTCTACGTCATATATTGTTGCATTCTCTGGCATAAATTATTAATTATCGATAATTTATTTTATATCAGAAGAGGATTTTATTAAGAATATATATTGTTGAAGGAATTTTTTTTTTTTTTAAGAAAATTAAAATTTTTGTATCTAAGGGGCAAATCCATTATTAAATGTTTATAGATTTTTTTTCGATCAATATTTATAATTTCTGAAAAATAAATAAATGATTAATCGTTAAGATTACGTAAAAATATCTCTAAAAGTATTAAGAACGTGACTTAGCTCTTGTATAAAATCCCAAGAGTAGCTCCACCCAACAAACTCCTCTTTATGATATAAAGGCAAATTATCTAAATCAGAAAGCACCATTATATTAAAATCGTCCAAAAGGAAAAAAAAAATCTATAAAACCAATTTAAAAACCCAATTAAAATAAATTAACTACAGACCGATATAATTACATCTCCAGAGATACAATTAAATTAAAAAAAAAAAAAATACATATATACATATAACAAATATTCCCAAAAAATCAACAGTTAGATATTTTCTCTTCTGGAAGCAGATCAAATGTCATTAATTTGGGTTATTGCACAACAACACAGAACCATTTGTTATCGACAGGTAAGCTTTTGGAGTGTTTAATCACCTGTGTGCAATAGATGCTACCTAATGACCCCTGCACGGTAGGCAATCACGCAAATCTTCACAGCTACAGGAATAATTTGTACGGGACGCTTTTAATGAGTAGGAGAAAAAGCGGAGAACATTAAGAAATGTCCTGGTGGATAACTTAGTGTCTGTACATAGTAATTGGTGTGTGAATTGAGCTTGCTTGAGGGCAACAGTCATCTATCCAGTCGACAGGTACAACGTAATGATACCAGAACCAATCCATCAGAATGTCTCAATGCTACCACAGTAATACGCCAACTTCGCTAATTTGTTGTTCTGCTTTGTATTAAATCGAAGTGGGCGGATTGCTTTTGATTTTTAGCATTTATTTTGCTACTGCTGTAATTTGTTCTTTTCGCATTACATCTAAAGCTTTTTTTATTTATTTGTTATTTTATTTTATTTTTTAGTAAAAAGATGTTTCGCCTGCTATCTTCATTAATCATTACTTAATTAAATTTTATAGGGACAATATTAATATAGATAAAATACTAACAATGGTCATTTTTTTAATTTTTTTAATTGCGATTGAAGATTTTTATCGTATTATGTTTTAGCTTTTGATGATATTTTTATTTTATTCGGATAAACTTTTGTTTTTTTAGTTTTAAAAAAATACTTTTAACAAATTTTCAAGTTTTATAAATTTTTTTTATTGTTTTTAAAACCTATATATATGTGTGTTAGACTAATTGAATAACAAAAACTGAAGATTGTGAAACAAAATTATCAAAAACTATTGAAGCTACAGTTTTGAAATATTTTTTTATATAAAATTTTTTTTATCATTTTATCAGAAGTTTTATAATAAAATTTATACAATAATTTATTTTTTTTAGTATTATATCATAGCATTTTTCAAAAAATTTTCTTAAATTTTTACGTGTCTAAAAAAAAAGAGAGAGAGAGAGAGATATTGTTCATTTTTTTTTTCTTTTTGTTTTATAATTTTTTAATAAATAAACTTTTGTGAAATTTCTCAGAACTTAAATTTTTTGACTTTTTTTTCGTGTTTAGTCTCAGTTAAAATTGAGACAATTAACGTTGTTTTTTTTTTTTTTTATAGAGAAAACTTACCTTAAACTTGATTAACTGTTTACTACGAAAGTTTACAATATTGCATCTATCAAAAGATTCTGCCTATATTAAACGCGAAAGAATTTTAACTTCTTACAGAAAACACTTAACTTTTGGTGGATATAATCGGATTAGACAAAAAACAAAACTATTTTTTTTCTTCTTCTTCTTCTTCCTCTACTAAAACTTAAGAGATTATGTTGAACTGTTAATGGACATAGACAAAGTTTTTGAAGGAATAGAAACGTTTAAAAAGAAATCAAAACAAAAAAAAAAACGATTTTATGACTGAAGGACCAAAATATAAGAAGTGGCCCATATCCTCTCTTAGATGATAGTATTTTCATCTTTATGGCTTTAACTTACATGTTTTATACATCAACACTACTAAATCCCATAGAGAATAGTTTTGTACAAGAAGTATTATTTCTGTATAAATAACTTTAATTTAGATGTTGTTGTCTAGCAAATTTTATTTTAGAACACCTGAGCCCATAGAAAAAAAAAAAAAAAAAGAATGATCCAATTTCTGTAAGTATTATACATCTTACAATAGAAAATTCTTCTATTCAACTCCCTACTGTCTGCGAAAAAATCTTTACAGATTCTGAAATGTAAGAAAAATTGCCAAAGGCTACCTATTATATATTTAGATGAATAGAATTGCATGGAAATGCTTTATTCTAAAAATGTGATATCTACAGAAAATTGATAAAAAATATATAAATATATATATATATTTTAAATAATTATCTAAATAACCGACTTGATCAGATAATAATAAAAAAAAAGCTTTCGCAACTGTAAGTTGCGATGAATATTTAGTCGAATTTTAGCCTTCATTACAACCTTTTTTTGTTTATATCTGTAGATTATTTACTTGTTTTTCTTTATAAATTTAAGAGAGGAAGGTGAAATGAGGTTAAAATTTTTCGGAAACGTCAGATTTTTTTTTTTTTTTTTATTAAATTTCAGTTCGAAAGTGAAACATGAGAAAACTGCATTACTAGATAAGAGTTAACGATAGAAAAATATAGACGTTGATTTATCATTTAATAACACGTTATATTTTATACTAGTAGATCTAATTTTATAACTTATCGTAATTATACAATTTAGACAATATAGAATTACGTATTTAGGCTTTAAAATTTAATTATAAAACTTTTAAACTGGAATTGATACTACCGTCTTCATGGATCGGAGAAAGATAAAAGACGGAATAATTTTAAAAACTTTAAACTAAAATAGTTTGGAGGAAAAAAAGATGGGAAAGTGAGTTTCTAAAGAACTTAGAAAGACTGATTGATAAGCAGAAGGACGATAAATTTAAAGACAGGCAACCATCAAGTAAAATAATAGCATGGACAATCCATCCGTATCCTTCAGCAAATGATTGTTTGTTACTCGTTGAAGTTTTTCTTCAACTTATTTGAAAATAACACATTGAGTGAAAGTTAAATGCACAAGAGAACCATCGAGAACAAGATACATTTCCGATTGATTCGAAAGAGAACATTTATAAGGGAATGGAATGATTCTCAAGAGGAATAGTAGCACAACACTCTTAGAAATTATTGCCAGAAGAAAACTTGGGTTAAAAAAATATACAAACCATTAAAAACTTTTACAGTATAGCCTATATATATATATATAAGTTCTATGACTGTATCTATGTGTACTTTTTAAGTGCTTGTTCTTTTTACGGATCTTTGCTATCATTCATGAAGAGATTTTTTTTTTCTATTTAATCTTCCGGTAAAGCCTGAATTTGAATGCGGGATTTACTTAATCCGAAGATGCTGTAAAGATGTACATTCAAACGTGTAGAATCAATCCATTGCCGATAAGATTTATTCTATCCCCTTCTCTTTCACGCTTGGACGAATTTTTTTATTGGAAGAAAAGCATTTAGTCTAAATAGTTACAAAAAATCGAACGGAATCGGGAAGGTCTCCAGAGAGATCGAAAATTGCTGTTTTTTTCAATATAAACACACCTTGTTTGTGCGATTTATAATAAAAAAAAATGTAACATAAATGCTTAAAATGTGTTGTCGAATATTTAAATTTAAGGAATTTTGTATTGTTGGCATTTCTGAACTTAAATCTCTCTATAACTAGATATGTAAGTTTAGCAACTTAATCCTCTTGAATCTTTAACTTTAATGCACGATTCGAGTGTAGATTTAATTCAAAAATTTTACTTTTATCCTCACATAAACGTTTTAATTCGCTTATTACTAGAATATTTATACACTTTAAAATTCCGATTTTGAACATTATCAAATTTCTGATTTATTATTATTGCTTCTTCAGTAACAAAATTGGGATAATTTTTTTTTTTTTGGTTTTATCCAAACGCATCAATTCTATATTTTCTTTGGTTTTTGATTAGAAAATGGTCATAAAACTAAAGGAAGATTTGCGTGATTCTTGATTGAAACACTTCATCAACTTACAATAAAGATTAGATAGTTGTGGGAGAAAATTTTCTTTTTAAAAATTTCCTTCCTTAAGATGGGACACTTCATCAGTTTGTAAACGCATGACAACATCATTGTTCAACTATGAACAAATTTCGTAAAATTGTTGATTGTGTTAAAACTTATTTTCTCTTGTTTTGAAGTTTGTTTAATCTTAGTTTTGCGAATAATCCAATTAAAAAAATAAAAATATAAGTTGGAAGAATACTTTGATCCGTTGTTTATCCAAACTATTTCAGTGCCAGTATAGGATTTTAGAATGAAAATAATTTCATTCTTTGAATTTACGAATGAAACTGGAAGTTTTTATGGATTATAAAAATTTTACTTCATTAAAATTTTATTCAATTAATAAAATAATGTTCTAAATAATGTACAATTTAAAAAAAATGGCCTTACATCAGCGATTCTCAATCTGTGGGGCACGTCTCCTACAGTTCTCAATTGTAAGGCAACTCAACTATACAGTTCTCAACTGTAGGGGACTGCAAGTCCCCTACAGTTCTCAACCTGTGGAGCACGTCCTCCTCAACCTGTGTAGGGGGACGTGCCTTACAGGTTGAGAATCGCTGCCACAAAAAGAACAGACAGCAGGTTGAGAATCGCTGCCTAACATGATTGATACCTCCATTAATGAATGAGAAATGAAGCGAAATAAGTAGGAACAATCAGAAAATAATTAAATCTAAAAAGAATAGATACAAAACATAAATTTTATAGAAAGAAATTTTAATAAATTATTTATTCTTACGCTTTTATAATAATATTCGTATGATTGACGTCGATTTTTGCCATTGATGATGTGAATACACAAATATTCATGGAAGCTTAATGAAAATTACAATGAAAATAAACACATCAATAAAGTTCAAAGTTCAAAACAAACGAAATAAACGTAAAAATAAAAGGAAACATAACAAAACAACACTGATGTAACGTCTGTTCAATCAATAAACTCTGCATAACAACATAATTACATAAAACTGCAACAAATTCAACAAGTTCAAACATTTTAAACATGCTCGAAATTGTTAGATAACCTGGAGTGCTTATCAGTATATTTAAATATGCACTCACATCGACTGCTCTTACTTATCAGTCAGCTCGATGCTTTCGGATGTTTGTAGAACGTGCACAAACTCGTATCCCAACAATGGACCAATAGAAGGAAGTAATTTAGTTACACGTGACAGCTATATTCATCTCAATCATTTGACAATGTTGACAACACTCAGTTAATGAGAGTAGATGTGACTATTCCAAACCTGTTTAATTTTATTCCGTGTTTTGGCATTTGTAAAGAGCGAAGAAATTACCGCCCAGTTTATATATTTAGTAACATTTATTGACATCATTTTCGTTTTCATTTACCTAAACGAATCATTTTAAAATTAAAGCACTTTACATACCTATAAACTTTAATTACTTTTATTAAAGATAAGGCATTTTGCTTTATCTCTTGTAATCATTAGCATCTCTCTCTCTTTCTCTCTCTTCGTTAGAGAAGGAAAACATGGGAAAGAGGGAGAAAAAAAGGAAAGAAATTTAAGCTGATACACTTCTTTATTTGTTGCACGCGTCACGGACTATGTCAACTCAGTTTATGTCATAAAGCAGGACAAATATCCTAACTCTGCACTGGGTGTATTCGGATGACAAATGTCCCAATCAGTAAGACGTTGCTTGGCTTGTTTCACATTTCGCTCGTATGATCTTTAATTCGAATTTTTAACAGGAGTTTCCTCTTTGTTTTTTGTTTCTTTTCCTGTTATCATTATCTGTCAAGAAACAAATTTGATTTTCAGATATTCTCGCTACAGTTTAATGACATGTTTTTTTTTTTTTTGATGTAAATATGTTAACCAAATCTGTAGAAAGTTCTGTCCACGAAAAGAGACCTAGATTAATTATTTATATCCATCGAGAAACTACAGGAAGCATAAAAATTATATTATTTATTAATTGGCACGATTGTACTTTATTTAAAACATACATTAATTAAAATAAAACTCTCGTTGTTGAGCCTTAAAAATCCAACATCGCATCGAGGAAGTATAATAATTAATCCCTCGAACTAATGCTAAAATCTAAATAAATAAAAATATTCTTAATTTATCTAGTATTAATTTCATTTAAAAAAAAAGAAAAAGATGTTTTTTCCCCTAAGGGTAACAAAGAAAAACAAGAAAGAATCAGTACAATTAAACTTGTTCTGTTGATGTTAATTACTATTAATTAGAAGAAACAACCATAAATTAGTATCACTTCTAATTCCCTCTAATCCGAGTTATCTTTAACAGAAACAAAAGATGTTCAGAAGTGCTATCCTAATTCTTTGGATGTGGGCTTAGACCTTTCTTAAGTCCCTCTTACATCCAATCTTATCTTTAGAAAACTGCATTGAATTCTTAAACAAAATATTTTCTAACCCGTATGTAAAAGAATAGTAAAAATTTCTCTCTCTCTCTCTCTCTTCCGACATTAAAATGCTTGTTTTTGAATCAAAAACATTAAATTTATTGAAGTTGAAATAATTACCGTAGTTTTGGTAGGAAATGAAGCATTTTTGGTAATAACTTTTCACAAAGAATTTTTAATGCCTTTTCAAAGGAATTCTTTAATGAATTTATAACTGTTCTGTAAACTTTCCTAAGTTTGTAAATCACTTAGTCTTTGCTTAAGAATAAATTCTTAAGATTTATTACTTTTAACACAGTTATGGATATGCTTTTATTTCCTTTTGTAATTTTTACTTTAGGAATATATTTTTATTTAGAAAAATATCTAGCTTAGCAACAAACTACTCCTTAGACCGAATCTGATAATTTAGGGAACGAAAATAATTAAAATTAATTTTAATATATTAAATTATTTATTTTAAATATATTTACAAGAAAATCCAAACATAAAAAAAGGTAAATTAAAAAGTAATGAGATTTATTACTACTTTGGGAATAGATAAAAATAAAAATAAAAAAAATTGATTAGCTACTAAAATTTAGTTGAGATTTATGCAAAATTTATAATTTAAATCAAATTCTGAAAATATAAAAATCGTTTCAATTAATATATTTTGAAAAATTTTATAATTTAGGATGAATAAAATTACGGAAGAAAAGAAACATCCTTAGTTTTTTTTATCTTAATAAAAACTAAACTTGATGTATATAATTGAATGATTCCTTGCCTTAGTAAATAGTTTTTAAAGTGAATTTTAATCATTTCTGATGCATAATTATCATTTATTAATATATCATTCCTCATACTGTACAGAAAGTGAAGATAAATCTGTTTAACTCGATCATAAAGTGCATATGCTTATTAATAGTAGAACAGTACTTCAATCGGTGTAAAATGTAAAATTATTCATCAACAGTTAGTATATCTCAAGTTGACAAATCAAACTAATTAACTTCGGTTTATTGTTTCCAATTAATTTCCTGAAAATTTTAAATTTTATAATTTTAATTCATCCTTATTCGTATATGTCTCTCGTATACTCTTAAGTGCTTTTTTTTCTAGCCTGATGACTGAGAGAAAAAAAAAACTCCTCGGAAAATATAGGAAAGATTTTTCGGAGAATTTTAACTGAATTGAGCGAGTAAACTTTTAAAATAAATTATAAAAAGTTCTACAATAATATGTGAAGAAATTTTCCTATATTAATTTTTTAAAACAATTAATTTCTAAGCTTTGAGATTTTTTTGTCTGTATGAATTCTGTTTAAAGAATTTTTATAGAGAAAAATTTTATTGCTCCAAAATCAGAACTTTTTAAAACTTAAGAAATTTGATAATTAATATTTACAGGTATCACTCCTATAATACGGTAGATTGGTTCCTGAAAAACAGCTTGTTGTGTGAAACCGTGTTATAAGAGACACAGAGACAATACAAAAAGATAAGAGATAAGTTCCAAACTCAATGAAAAATAAATAACTTTCTTTAATTCCACATAAGAAATTTAATTTTTATTAAGAATATTAATAACACCAAATAAAGAAAAATGTATGCTTAAAATAAAAAAAACAATGTACATATTGTATAATTTTAATGTATACAGCCCATATAACATTAATTTAATAATTTTATCTCCCTTATTACTGTTCAGATAAAACAGGAACGTTTTTTTTTTTTCTTTTTAACAATATCAACTGCACTTTCTGAACTATTTTCTGCATTTAAAGTTTGTGTATTTTCTGCTCGCTTTACAAAATCTGTAATCATTATAATCCGCTCGATTGTTTGAACGATTGTTTTGTGCTATAACGCGCTACAAAACAATCGTTCCTAAAGACATATCCAAAAATAATTTATGAATAAAAAAGTTCTTTTCTTTTTTTCCTTCATTCTCTATTGAAGAATAAAAACTTAATTTTTTTTTTATCCAAGAACTGAACGTTTGGAACACACAAAATACTCAATGGTCGACAGTTAACTCGATTTTAAATGGAAATCAAAAATAGACTGCACATCATCTCTCTCTCGACAAACTAGCGAAATTGCATTTATGACTAATTTTAGCAAAGTATTTATGCAATCATTGCATTCTGCGTACGTATTGTGTGTCCCTAGTATGGATTTAAAAAATTGATAAAAATGTTTTGTGTTGTATGAGAGTAAAACATAATTTTCTAAATGTGTTAAGTAAAAAACGTGTTGTAAAAGTACGTATTATATGAGGGTCTACGCAATTTTCAAGTCATGTTAGAGCTAAATTCTGTCGTAGGAGAACGTGTTATAGGAGGGATACCTGTATTTAATATATTTTTTTAGAATAATACATCAGTAAAATTCTGTACTAAGGCACGTTAATCAAAAGAAAAACATTATCAGAAAATGCAAATAAATCCATTGATTGAATTTTTATATTTAATTATCTTCAATAGATTGTTTATGTCATTAATTTTACGTTAAAAATCTATGCTGTTTTAATAAATATATTTCTTATATCAAGAATTTTTGCCGTAAAGAAATAGGTATCATTGTCTCTGATACTTCTACTTTATTATCATACAGTATATACACTACTTATATCTGAAGTAAAATTAATCACAGATATTACCTAATTATTGTTGATTCAATTTTAATTATTTATTTATTTATTAAATTATATTTTGAAGAATATAAGAATAACTTCAATCGACTCAGTTTTCAGCTCGAGTATCATCAATTCCTCTTTGAAGAGGAGATGATTATCTTATGATTACTATATAGAGTTTCTCTAATCCGACACACATGGGACCGGAGCTTGTCGGATTTCAGAGATTTGTCGGATTATTGGATCTTCAATAAAAAAAAAAAAAAAATGGAATTACACAAACGAATATGCTCAGTTTATTAAAACTTTCTTTTCGCTGCACTTGCTGTTCAAATCTTCCACAAACCTCTTAATTTTATCTCGAATTTTTTCAATTTTTCCGATTTGTGGCATTATGTAAAAAAGATTAATAGGTTGAACTCAAAGGTATAGTTCAAGAGAAGATATTAGAAGAGGAAAAATTGTAAGGAAGACCAAAGTTTTCTTACGTATAGAAACAGGTAAGATTGCTAGTGAGAGATAGGAAGGGAACGTAGAAACTTACATTTTTGTCATGATTTGGATACAAAATACATTACAAATAATATAGGAATT